>VONZ01001884.1:0-87063 GCA_012976165.1 Labeo catla
TTTGAAAGACAGTGTTCTGTCCTCACAATCACTCGGTCACGAAGCTCTGTAAAAACCTGGCGTTAGCGCGTCCGCTGGCACAGATGCCGTCCGCTCGCCCGGGCAGCTGCTCCCATTCACTCAGCTCATCACAAACAGTCCCAGACGTTAAACCATTGCTTTCCTCATCTAAATTAGCAAACAATAATTTCCAATCGTCTCTGCACACCTGGAAAATGCAAATTGCCATCACCTCCCTTCATGGATCCAGTCCTTTTTTTTAATCCTCCAACTGACTTGGAAGTGAAAACTAGGTTTGAACAAGGTCGGCCAAGACCGGGTACACTTCAGCATGGACTCCAGACTGCCAACGTGTCTGTCCAAATCACGCCTTTTCTGATTTTATTAAAATGTTTTTGAATTATTTAACCTCAAATTGTCCTTTATAGGGGAGACTGGGGTAAGTTGTCACACTTTTGTTTGAGTGAATGTTTCTCAGGACAGATATATAGCATATAGTTTGAAGATTTTTTCTGACATTTTTCATTTAGGTTTACACTGTGTCCTAACTACTGTACATGTGACACAACAAGATTTCAGCAACAAGCACTTTGGGTGTCCACGCCAGACGCAACGCGATAGAATCAATCAAATATCACAGCCAATCAAAACTGTGTGTGGGCGGGCTCTTTCTGGAAGCGCACTGCACTGCACTCGCAACGAAATGTATACATTTATAATCTAATTTATAAATGTTACCCTGGACCACAAAACTAGTCATAAGTAGTATGAGTATATTTATGTTTGTAGCAATAGCCAACAATACATTGTATGGGTAAAAATTATCAATTTTTCTTTTATGACAAAAATCATTAGGATATATAAGTAAAGATCATGTTCCATGAAGATATGCTGTAAATGTCCTAGAGTAAATATATCAAACTAAAATTTTTGATTAGTCATATGCATTGCTAAGAACTTTATGTTGACAACTTTAATGGTGATTTTCTCAATATTTTGATTTCTTTGCACCCTCAGATTCCAGATTTTCAAATAGTTGTATCTCGGCAAAATATTGTCCTATCCTAACAAACCAGACATCAATGGAAAGCTATAAGTTTCAATTTCAAAGTGACCCTTATGACTGGTTTTGTGGTCCAGGGTCACAAATATAATTTTTTTTTTTTTAGATTATTAAATATATACGTACTGAGGTCATTTAGGTATGCCGTCTTTGTTGTGGAATATGCTTGTTGGTTCACACTGAGTTCGTTTCAACGCATCTTTTATCCTGTGTCACAGCATTGCGTCGAGTGTAGTTAAGACACGGTGTTAGTTTGGGAGTTAAGCCTAGTCCCAGGCTGTTTTAACTGAAAGAATTTTGAAATGATTGATCCTAAAATATGTCAGTGCCCTTGTTGTGTCTTAATATAGGCTCCAGTAATGGTTTTCTATGGCATGTTTATTAAAATTACTTAAATGTGCTAATTAAACTATGGCCTAATCCTGGTATAGCCCTGTCTGTGTAACCAGGCCAAAGTCTTTTAAATTTGTCTTAGTCCTATGTCAAATGTACTTTTTAGTTATTATCCTATTTAGTCAACCTTGTCCTGTTTTTGTTTAGTCAAGTTTTAGTTGACTAAATGTCTGAGCATCTTAGTCACATGGAGATCACTAAACTCCAGCTTGCTTGTTTGTTGGTGTTTTCAGATCATCATCAATGCTTCCGCAATGAAGAGCAAGCACGTACACATGGTTGTCATATTTATTAAGCAAAACACTGGGCAGGAAATGTACCGTTTTAACACTCAATATCTGGCAAGTAGTATAGGCATGTACAGCAGTCATCATTCTATAAAATATTTTAAACTAATATATATATATATATATATATATATATTTAATTTTTTTTCTCAAAATTAGAAGAAATGTATTTTTACATTTAGGTATTGCACTTTCACCAATAAGCACAAATCAATAGAATGTGGACTCATATGCATTGTTTACATCTAGTGTAGTGTACTGATTTATTATAGGCTACTTAATATGTTTTAAATTAATATAAAAGACTTATATCCACTCTCTCTGTCTACATAATAAAAACTGGTAAATACAAACATTTTTAATACAAAACTGGTAAATACAAATACAAACAAAAATATTACAACAGTGAAATTCCTAATAGGAATTCATGTAATTCCAAATTGCAGTAATGTTTCTCTATTAAAACAACAGTGGTTGAGTATGTGCATTTATTCACCAACCACAATCAAACAATATACTCAAGATTTCATGAAAAAACACAAACTGGCTGAATGATACTTTCATTTAAGCCGAGCATCTCACATGGAGATTGCTAAACTCCAGCTTACTTGTTTGTCTGTGTTTCTAGGTTTCTGGTTGCAAAAATGAAGCAAAATACCTGGCAGAAAATGTGTCATTTTAACAGAAAGTCTCTGATTTGGGGATTTGAACTCTTGATATCTGGCAGCCGCATACATAAGAGATCGCATTGTAGAGGCATGTACAGCAGTCCGCAATAATATTTTGTCTACTTTTTTCCAATGTTATTGTTTATTGACCTCATCTTGCTGTCATCTCGTTTGAGTCATCAGCGAACATTTTTTGTCAGTTTTCACTAATGAAATTAACACTAATAGCATATATATATATATATATATAGTAAACTTTTGACTACAAAAATAAGATATTAAAGTATAGATGCCCACATTGGTTTCAGTGTTAAAAATAAATAGTTACAATTAAAAAGGTTGTCAGAAATAAATTAATTATATATTATATATAAAATATTTAAAAACATATTACAAATGGTCCACCAAAGAAAAACTTGAGATAAATGACAGCCATCTTTGATGTATATGTAATTATTATTTATATCTGATAATTGCAGCCTTTTTAAATGCAACTAAAAACAGACATGATTTAATAATTACACACAAATACAATAGTTTAGATTTTTGAGAAGTTGAAATAAAAGCATTTATTTGCATTTTGAGGGACAAAATGGGCTTCATTTATTTATTATTATTCTTCAGACACCCAGTTCATCAGACACCCACTGACATTCTGTGACAACATGCCCCAATAACTTTTTCCCTTTTTGTTTGAAGATGCATGTCAGCCATTTTAGTTTACATTTGTATCTTTGATGTGATTCGCCAGTGTTTATGTCAGATTTAAAAAATTTATTTAAAAAAAAACATAATTTTTAATATTCGAGCTTGCTTTATTTATTCACCAAAGTCAATTTCCATTCACGTTTTATGCTCATCAAGTGTGACTTCTGAACCATGAACAGCTTGAAACATGAAGTGTCATAAGGCTAATCTTGACCAATTAAGTTTGTAAGCAAGAAAGCTGCGTGGCACTGGAGAGAAATTACATGCTGTCCGGCTCGCAGCATTTAGTGTGTTACATTTCACTGCATTTCAGTTTTAATGTTTCAATTTACAGGCTCAGAGCTCTCCTTCCCTCCCACATGCATTAAAATGGATGGGTGTTATCTAACGTAAGACACGTAACCTCAAACAGGGGGTGACTCTGCATGCATCAGTGCCCAGACAGTCTCCTTTAGACTTCGTACACCCTCCTGCATACAAGAGTAGATCTGGTTTCTTTGCCTCTCGCTCTTTTCCATCTCCTTTCTTTCTCCCTTTCTGCAATACTAATCACTCCATTCACCAGCAGAGAACATCTCACCATGCCGGTAGGACCTCTCAGACTCTCATCTTGGTGAAGGTCACTGCCATTACATGGCACACACGTTCATTATTAACATTCACCTCCTCACTCTCGCTCTGTCTTCGCCGTTTTTGTGTTTTCTCTTCTCATCCTTTCTCACTTCACTCTTCTGCACAGGCATTGTCTCTTTTGTTGTCCCTGCTAACTTAAAACCACCCTCACTTTTCCTCTTTCTGCCATGCCTCCATGTCCAGCAGACCATTGATGTGCCGATGCGGCATTTATACAAACAAAGTGGTTGTTGTAAACCTGCTCCCTGACAGAAGAGATGCAGCTTTTGTTGTGTTCACCCTCTAAACCGGCTTCCTGACAGCCTTTTGGTTTATATTGAATCGTGGGTGAAAGTGCTGTGAAAGCAAGTGAATGAGTTCTCAGTTCTTAAAATGTTTAGTCCGACCGATTCCACCTGTACGACCAAGCCGCTTTGTGGACCAATTCTGAACATCACTGAGCACTGAACCTTTGATAGAAGCATTGCCTTCTCTTATGTGACACTTTCCCTGAGTGCCATTCAGTACTTCAATACTTTTATTCAGGAATGATGTCTTACATTGATACTATAAATACACACTCATGCATGTGTATATATTTAAGAAAAATGTGTTTATATATTAAATATATTTTTATATAATATCAATTATATGAATATAAATACATACATGTAAATATTTTCTAAATATATACAGTATGTGTGTGGCTTTATATATACATAATAAATATACACATTAAACACACACACATACGTGAACAAAAACTTTTATTTTGGATGCAATAAATCGCCATTAATTGTTGCCCAGCACTAAATTATAGCTATTGAAAAATAATTGTAACCAAAGTTAAAATGCATTATAATATTTGTCTGTTTGTTTGTTTGTCTTGTTTTAATAATGCATTATTCTTTATAACAATGAATAGTCAAATATTATATATAAAAAAAGAGATTATACAATGCAATATAAATAGGACTGTCAAGCTATTAATCACACCCAAAATAAAAGTTTGTATTTGCATAATATCTGCACTGTGTGTGTATATATATATATATATATATATATAATAAAATAGATATATATTATTATTATTAAACTCACACATGCATATTATTTTATATATAAATATGACAATACACACACACATATATACATACATACATATGTACACACAACTTCACTCTTAACTGTTTAACAGCCCTAATAATAAGATGCATTAAAAGGCATAATTAATGCATTCAAACTACTTTTATAATGCATTTTATCTAAAAGTTTAAGGTAAATTGTTACTAAACTTTTTATTCTGCAATGAATCCTGGGAATAATAGTAATAATAGAAATAATAATAATAATAATAATAATATTTTAATACACAGAATGTATTATGCACCAGCATTGGTAATAATATGTTAATTACATAAATACAAAATGTCCCTGAGCACCAAATCAGCATAATACAATAGATTCATTAATTTTTGAAGAATCATTTGACACAGAAGACTGGATTATTATTAATGGCTGCTGAAAGGTCAGCTTTAATAAACTAAAGGAATAAATTAAATTTTAAAAATATTACAACAATTAAATTAATTTAAATTATAATAATATTTTCTAATATTATTGTTTTTACTGTATTTTTGATCAATTGAATACAGCCTTAGTGAGTATGAAACGTCTTTAAAAAAAATCATTATCATTGTTTGTTTTTTGTTTGTTTGTTTGTTTGTTTGTTTTATTTTATATTAAACTTTCTCTTGTTTTTTTTTTTTTCTTTATTAATTGTTTTATCAAATTAAAATAAATTGTTCTTTTTTTATTGTCTTTTAAATTGTAATAATATTTTCTAATATTATAGTTTTTTACTGTTTTACCCAAATACAGCCTTGGTGAGAATGAAACGTCTTTAAAAAAAATCTTCCTGATTCAAATCATTGTTATTGTTTTTTTTTTGTTTTTTTTTTATTGTATATTATCAAATTTCTTCCTTTTTCCTTTTTTATTGTTTCATCAAATGTAATTAAATTGCTCTGTAAAATGTGTAAAATCTGAAATTCATAGTTATTCATAGTTATACATTTTTGCATCTTTAATAAAATGTTTGTTTTGGTTTGGACGTGCGGTGGAGGCGGGTGAACCTTTCTTGAAATTCCCTTCTCTCTTCCCGCAGCTCTGCTGTTTTTAAACAGTATTCATGTCTAAACAGGACTATTATCTTTCACTTTCCTTCTCTTCTCTTCACCTTTCCTTTCGTTTTTGTCCATATCTGGACACACACAGCTCTTTTTTACCTCTGACTTCCTCATTTCCATCCATCCCTGGGCTTATCCCTGAATCCCTTCATCTCCCTCCTTCTGTCTTTTCCCAGTTGCTGTTTCCCTGTGTTCCTGTATCTCTCTCGTCCTTTGTTCATCACTCTCTCTCGTTCTCTCTCTCACCCCGTCCCTCCGCTGTGTCCCGTATTCCCCGGTGTAATGAGATGGCTGTGTTGGGCCGGGTCAGCGCCTCTCTCTCTATCTCTCTCTTTGAGAAACAGTATAGCGGAGTTAGGAAAGGGAGATTAGGCACATCAAACCATAGTAGCCTCAGTGCACACTGGGCAGTCTGGGTATTTTTAGACGACTATTTCACATTCTGCAGGTCCCACAGATTGAGCGTCGACTGCAGACTCACACTCACACACACACAGATACACATAAAGTGAGAGAACGGGAAAGGTTAACCTGCATGCCAACTCACAGAAATATACAAACACACAGGGAAAAAAACAGCTTCCTGTGGCTGGAACGAACACCTATGTATATATCAGTGTAGCCAGAGGCAAACACAACACACCTCTCACAGAAGGAATCTTTCTTTAGCTTGGTCTCATTAGCTCTGTTCCGAAACCTAGTGAGCTATCTTGCTGTCTGCTATCTACAGTACATAGGCAGCTGTCTTTGATAGAAGCATCCAGCTAAAATCAAATCTCATAGGTAGGCCCTGATGGAATCTGCCAACTTTTATTTATTTTTATTTTTCTTGGCAAAAATTGGATTTTAAACATGTTAAATGTGTTTAACTAAGCCAGTTGCACTTCAGCCTTATTGGTAGATGAAGGTATAACATAATTATACTAAATATTCCATTCCATAAACAATGGCTGTTCTATTTTTGCTGAGTTCTGTGTGTTTAAAATCCATAAGGGCCTGCTCATAAGTGACTGAATTGGAACGCTCTACATAGGCAGCAAGTCAGCACACAAATAGCGCTCCTCACATAAAGCACTATGGAGACTTGACTTACTATTTATTCCATTTGTTAAATGCCGCTATACAGTAGCCGTAGCTAACAACATGATACCCTCATAAACATGAATTTTTAGTGAAGATCCTTTTTTTGTTTGTTTTTGGTCGTAGTTTTAATATTTAATTGATTAATTGTCTATTTTTCCATTAAACTTGCAGTGCATTTTGGGATTGCTTCATCTGTCTTGAATGTATGTAATGCTGCCTTACATTCTGGCTAAATGAAAATGAAGAGATGTGAGATATACATTTACAAAAGAAATAAACTTTATTGCACTTTTATATGTGACACAAAAGATATTTGTACAATATTTGTGCATTTTGGTGATAAAGGCAGTATGAAAAAGGTAATGAGATGTAAGGATGTCAAGGAAATATGTATAATATTTATGTGTATCGACGCACAAGGAAGCAGAGGAGGGGTTAGATGGATATCGTTAATTGAGATCGGTGGTATGGAGGTGATGACATCAGCAGTCTACTGAATGAATGACACAACGTATGGGTTTAACACCTCCCACCCTTTAGAACAAGCTTATGTTATGATCGTTAAAATGAACAACACCACCGTAAAAATTTTCTCTAGTTTCAGCTTAAAAACTTAAGTTCAGCAGCTGCCTTAAAATTTTGAAGGGGTCATCGGGTGCCCATTTTCCACAAGTTGATATGATTCTTTAGGGTCTTAATGAAAAGTCTATAATATACTTTGGTTAAAAATTCTCAATGGTTGTGTAAAACAACACCCTTTTTACCTTGCCAAAATCAGCTCTGCGAAAATCATCCTGTTCTGGTTGAGGCTGCTTTAAATGTTAATGATCTCTGCTCGCCTCGCCCCTCTCTTCTCTCTGTGGGAAGTCTGTTTACTTTAGCCGCATTTAGCCACATTTAGCCGCTAAACTTGCTTCATAAAAAAAAAAAACCTTATACTCACTTCTGCTGTAAGTGAAGCTGGATCACGAATGATTCGCACGAACATAAACAGATATATGTAGATCGGGAGGCGCATTCCCTTCACAAACAAACGTAATCCACTGCATCTTCAGCAGCTCAGATGTCGGGAGTAAATGACGACCACTATGTTCATTATTACATCCAGCAACACAACACCTCAATCGCTCAGTCTGGGATATTCTTGTCTACCTTACATCCCTGCTCCGGCATCGAAACAATAGAGGTCGGACTGTTACAGCTGATTTAAGGCAGGTCTGAGGTATCGTGGGAGCGGCCTCTGTCACGCATCTGAAAATGGCTCGATTTGAAGAAGGGGATATTATTTTTACAGATTAATTAAAAACCACTATATGGATTTTTATCATTATAGGGTAGATTTGTACATACACTGCCAACACACAGTAATGTTCAAACAACATGTAAAAGTGAACTTTGCATCCGATGACTCCTTATGATTCTTAAATCAACTTAAAAATACAAGTCATTTCATCTCACTACAATAAAATAAGTTTAAATGACTTGTACTTTTAAGATGATTTAATTTAAAAACTTTTTACAGTGTACCTTTCTTATGAAAAGTGTCAAGATTGAGATCAGCGGCCAACACAAGTGGTTCTTGTTGTACATGTGGGCACAAAAAACCTACCTAGGCTCACTGGAAATATGTGCCTGTATATACATTGCCACACAATAGTTTGGGATCAGTAAGACTTGTAATGTTTTTTAAAGATTTCTCTTATGCTGCATTTATTTGATCAAAAATACAGAAAACACATTAATATTACAAAATGTTATTACAATATAAATATTGTGTTTTTTTTATCTTAATATACTTTTAAAATTTAATTTATTCCTGCAAACTGAATATTCATCAGCTGTTACTCCAGTCTTAAGTGTCACATGATTCTTCAGAAAGCATATGCTGATATAATATGCTGATTTATTATTGAAAACAGTTGTGCTGCTTAATATTTTTTTGGAACCTGTGATACTTTTTTTCAGGATTCTTTGATCAATAAAAGTAAAAAATAAATAAACAAATAAATAAATAAATAAACAGCATTTATGTAAAATAGAAAGGTTTTCTAACAATATACACTACTGTTCAAAAGTTTGTGTCAGTACATTTTTATTCTTTGTTTTTTAGTAAGACATTAATCTTTTTATTCACCAAGGATGTGCTAAATTAATAAAAAATGATAGCATAGATTTACATTGTTAGAAAAGATTTAGATTTTAAATAAATGCTGTTCTTTTTAACTTATTCATCAAAGAATCCTGAAAAAAAAGAATCGCAGGTTCCAAAAAATATTTGGCAGCACAACTGTTTCCAACATTGATAATTCTAATAATAAATCAGCATATTAGAATGATTTCTGAAGGGTCATGTGACACTTAAGACTGGAGTAACAGCTGATGAAAATTCAGCTTTGCATCACAGGAATAAATTATATTTTAGAATAAAAACCATGTGATAACGTTTTGCAGTCTGTTTTTTTTTCTGTGTTTTTGATCAAATAAATGCAGCCTTGATGACCCTTGTACATTTCTGCAGAACTGAAAAAAACTTACCTATGTATGAATCACTGCAGTTTCCAGTTGAAATGAACTCTAGAGGCAGTGAAACTCTGCCAATATTTATTCCTTTTCACAAAAAGTATGATTTACAGGTTCAGAGTTTTGATTTAATAAAGTTATGTTATGACTTCAAAACAATTTTAACATCCTGTGCAATTTGAAAACTGATACTTTTGAAAATTGTCGTCACATGTAGCTTCGTATACATGAGTTTTATAATTCAGTAGGTTTGTTCAGTAGCTCAGGTACAAATCACGTGAAACTGCGGTTCGACAACAGCTCAAATCTGCATAAGGACATAATTTATAACCTATATATGACATTAATTTGATATAATATTTAGTATTTTCACATGTAGGTGGAAAAAAAAATAATTTGTACTACTGTCTGTTTTAAATAAATGAAAAGAAACCTAGCTTAGTAGATTTGTTTTTGTGTTTCTGTTCGTACCGAACCGTGACCCTTAAACCGAGGTATGTACCGAACCGGGACATCTGTGTACCATTATTACACAGTTACTTCCCTAGTTTTTATACATAACTTTTGCATTTGTTAACACTATCAGTTAGGTTTGGGGGAGGGGATATTTCCAACACAATAGAGCATTAACCTCCCAGGATATTAGAGTTCTGAACAGCCGCAATACATAATAACAAAACATCATAAAAAAAACATGCCACGGTCACTTATTGAATGTGTTTTAGCTCCACTTTCTGGATATTTCACTTTGAAACTGCTGCGTAATGTGCGATGTGAAATGTATATTTCATCACTATATATTAATGTAAACATCAAAATATTGTACAGCCTGAAAGAGACTATACAGCCTTTTGACTATACAGTAGAGATGAAGTGATAGTAACCGGATGAAGATATAAACAAAACTCAAAAGCCATTATTTACCTTTTTTTGATGTCAAAAGCAGTTTAGTACCACTGTCTTAGATGGTGCTATTTAAAAAGGCATGTGGAACAGCCTTTATGTTGCGAGAGCACTATGATGTTGTCTAGGTAGGCAGCTCATTAGGTTTTTGAACAAGACTATTGTTTGACAGGTGGGACTGTCGGTAAGTAGTGTAATTAACACTGATTAGATGAGCTAACGATGCTTTCACACATTGTGTGTGTGTGTTTGTGTAGCACATGTGAGGATTATCGTTTGTTCTTTTGTGCGAAAGTGAAAAGGTGGAAAGAAACAGCTGTGGCAGAGAAAAACAAAGAAACTAGCAGAAAGTATATTTGTGTAACGTATCTAAAAGCCTTTAACATTCTTCTTTGAATTTCTTTGTGTATTTATAGTTTATACTGTAGCATTAAGTCATGAACACATCTAATGTACCTGTATTTCTTAAATGAATAGTTTACCCAAAAATTACCCTCATGCCACTCATTCATCTTCGAAACATGAAGATATTTTTGCTAAAATCCAAAAGCTTTCTGACCCTTGTGACGAGTCGGCTGCCTCCCCCCTAATTATCAGCTTCACCCCGTCGGTAATCGCCGCCCTTCACCAGGCTCCCGACGGGAGTGGGCGTGTGGGAGGAGGAGGGGCGCCGAAACATCCAGGTCTGGCGGCGTGTGATGAGGCACACCTGATGTGAATGAAGCCTCGTCACCGCCGCTGTTAAAATGCCGAGCGCGCCTCTCCTCAGGAGACCGGTCTCTTCCCCGTGCATGCACGCTGGTGTCCTCGTGGGTCCAGGAAGGGTGCGTAGAGGGACGAGCGCCGCCGATGGATGGACGAGCTGCCGGACCCGTGGTCCGAGTGCGAGCCGCATGGAAATGGCTGCGGGCCAGGATGCCGGGCCTTCTCACCCGCCTGAGGAAGTGCCGCCGCTAAGGAATGGATGAAGCCGCTAAAGGAAGCCGCTACCCGCCACGTTGCCGCGGACCCCGGCGGGGAGCAAGTGCGGCCGCCGGACTCCGCCCCTTACCTGGACCCTTCCCTTCTGAACACTGCCCCTCCTTCACGGATTCCCTTCACGTCGAGGACACCAGATCCCCCATTTATTTTGGACACTTTTTCCCCTTTTTGGATACTTTCTGTTTATATTGTTTAATAAAAACCTCTCCGAGGCCTAACGTCACGCCCACTGTGTCTTTCACTTTGCTCCCACCCGTGACACCCTGCATAGACAGCAATGCAACTGACACGTTTAAGGCCCAGAAAGGTAGTAAGGACATTGTTAAAATAGTCCATGTGACATCAGTGGATCAACCTTAATTTTACAAAGCTACGAGAGTACTTTTTATGCGAAGAAAACAAAAATGATGACTTTATTTAACAATTTCTTCTCTTCCGTGTCAGTCTTCAACATGCATTCGCGAGCATACCACGACGCATGCGTGTGGTGCTGCTGACGCAGGAGCCAGCATCCCGACAGTGGAGCTGAGCAGACAGATGAGGTTTTTTTTTATAAAGACACCAAGCCCAGCACAGCACTAACTGAACAACCCACTAGCACCTTGATTTATGTCTTTCTGCCTGATACAGTGCTTCAGAAGTAGCCACACAAACACAAAGCATCTAGAATACATGTGTTTCTGTGTGGAGTGTCACCCGTGTGATATAACCCTGTGGCTCACGGTTCTTCACTCAAACAAGCAGGAACCGCTCATGTGCTTCTCAAGGGTCTCTAGCAAGGCTTTTGCTACTGGAGGTACTTGCTGATTAGCCCTTGAGCAGAGACTGATCTTGAATTGCTGTGGGTTTTCTATTGGCTCCTGAGCTAATAACCCATTTGTTGGATTCTAGGGTGTGTGTGTGCGCATAAATGTCTATACACACAGGTGCACGCACGCTTTCTCAAACTGTAATTGTTATCAAAATATATCCCAAACGCCCAGCGTGCAACGAGGCTGCTGTTTGATGTGAACGTATGCACTCAGGGGGCGGCAGTCATTTGCCACGAGCAAACAAACATATTGCGCATTGCAGCAGCTGCTCGTATATAATGGCCCATGCGAGCGACTAGGTTTACTTTCAGTAGTCACTGAATTTATGGGCCATTTATGGTTTAGTAGCTTGATTCATTGTGAAATCCTAGCGCTAATGCTCCTGGCAAGCAACGCTCCGGCCCCTGAGGTTCCCCTTAGGGTGTGGGTGGATGACAGCACACCAGACAAGGATTCACTGTCGACTCCCACTCACACACATCGACACAGGAAAGCAGTATGTTGCATTAATCATTGCAAATGTGATTCGAAGGGATTCCGCCAGTCTTCTGTTTGCTTTTGTTTCCTCAGTTTTGTTCTCGCTGAAATGAGGCTTGCATGACAAATGCAAATTCTTGCAGAAGGGTTTTATTGTATTGTCACTTTTTGTTGACTGTAGAGAGGAAACTATGGAAGACTATTCATACTCTGACTGTTTATATTTATGTTCTATCTAGAGTAAATAGAATACAGTGATTGTGAGACAGTTTAAAATATGAAATTGTGTGAGATATATATATATATATATATATATATATAGATAGATATTGTCACAATTTAGAGAAGTTAAAGGCTATGAAGTTGCAGTTGTAACAAAGTGAAATTTACGAGAAATAGTCACAGAAATACAATAAAGTTTCATAATCATAATTTAAGTCATACTTTTTAGATATGAAGTAAAAAAAATTAGAGAAACAGTCACAACTAAAATTAATACTTTTAAAAGAAATAAAGTTGCAATTGTGAGGTAAAAGTCTCACTTGTATTTACAGGGTCCTATGAAATTTTATTTTGTCCCATTTTTTTTTTCCTCCAAATTCATTTTTTCCCCCCTTTTAACGTTTCTGGATTCCCTTTTTTTCCCCCCGGTTTATTTTTTTTTGAGACTCTGTTTTAATGGTTAAATTAAAAAATATGACTCTTGTCTAATTAATTGAACTCCTTGAGCTTACACAATTTAACAGCAACTTATTACTTGTTTTCCATTCATTTTCTGGATTCCATTTCAGTAGTTTCATTGAATTTTAATAATCAAAAGCATCTCTAATCAATTGATTTTACAAAAAAATATATATAAACGGAAAATTCATATTTAAATTGTGTTTATACAACTTAATATTCATAGACACTAGACCATATTGTGTTTTGATTTAAGTGTATATACCTACTTTTGATTTATTCATCGAAAATTTGGCAAATTCCATAACATTCTGCACTTTACATTGAATTCCACTTTTATGACTGGATTTCACAATTTTGTCCGTGTTTTCCACTTTGTGGAAATCATAGGGCCCTGAATATATTATGTATATACATTGTCTTTTTCTTTTTTTAAAATACTTTTATTCGGCAAGCACACATTAAATTGATCAAAGTTGAAAGTAAAAGAAGTTTTAAAGTAAAAAGTTTTACATTGTTAGTAAAAAGTTTTACATTGTTACAGAATTTTATTTATTTCAGATAAATTCTGTTTTTAATGATCTATTTGTTAGATTATCTTGAAAAACATTTTCACTGTTTCCACAAAAATAGTTAGCAGCACAACTTTTTAGAAATGTTCTTTGGGCACCAAATCAGCATATTAAAATGATTTTTGAAGGATATTTGCCATAACAGTAATAAATTACATTTTTCAAAATATATATAAATGTAAAAATGTCATTTTAAACTGTAGGAATATTTTTGTATTACTGTTTTGCAGTAATTTTGATCAAATAAATGCAGCCTTGGTGAGGAAAAGTGTTTTTTCAAAAACAAAATCTAGGGCCCTTTGAAATCTCTTCCCCCAAAAATATATATTTTTGAAAATCGTTTCAATTTATATTGAATTCCATTTTTTTTTTCCTGTTTTAATTTTTATAGACTCTGCTTTAATGGTTTAATTAAATTTTATTAACCAAAAAGCATGTCTTATTATTTGAAATCATGAAACTTGCACAACTTAAGCTGTTGAGTTGTGCACGTTTCATGATTTCAAATAATTAGACGTGTTTTGGTTAATAAAATGTAATTAAATAAAATTTTTAATTAAAAAAAATATTAAAGGTTCAACAAAAATTAAATTTTTAAGGCCCTATGAGATGCTATTTTTTTTTTTTCAAATTCAGTTTTATTCTTTTTTTTTTTTAGAATTTCTTTCTTTTTTTTTCAGAAATACTATTTATGTGTATATTTGAATTTTTCTGGTAAATAAATTCTGGTAATTTTTTTTCCTAATAAATATTTCTTAAAAAATAATAATATAATAAGTAATATAAAATAATAAGTAATATATTTTTGTAACACGTTCTTCAAGTTAAACCAAACATTATTTTCACAGGTTGCCATGAAGACTTTTACGTTTCTGTTTGTATATGATAAGACGGTAGTTTTTCTCAAATGAAACGCTACAATGCTGATGAAGTGACTCTCAGAGCAGTTCTAGAGATTTCTATTTTGAACTAATTCTAAACTGTATCTTATAAATGTAAAGCACACATACTAACTGCATTTTTCTCTCTGTGGTGTTTTCTAACACACACTTAACTTTTGGCATGAAACCTAGTTATGCCATGCCGTCGTTAGCATGCATAGAGAGCAAATGAATCCTCAGGGATATGTAAAACAAAGTATCCCTGGATGGCGTCCCAATGTGTCCAAAGAAATGTCCAATAATAGGACAGGATTCGCATTTAACTCCAACGTAACAATCAAGCTACAAAACTCTCCTTCGATTTTACAGGGTCTTCAGAAGCCTCGCATCTCGAGCCATCCAAGTTGCAAGGTAGCCAAAACGCCCTGTAATTTCAAAGTTGTGGGTGTCTAGCTTTCAAACCCTGGCTAATTTACAGCACCATTACCAGTTAAGCTGGAAACTAAGAGGAACAGTTGCACCCTCTGACATTTCTTACTTCTGAAAAGCCATTAAGACAAATAGCCTCTCCCCCTCTCCGCTCACTTGATGAAGGACACTGACCTTCTGATGGGGGCCTTATTTGATGTGAACCTGATAGCACCATCTTTCCAGCAGACAGATCCCACCTCTATTCCCAGAATGCCTGTGGGAGACAGTTTGATGTAATGGGAGTTATATAAGTTAGATGTACATTCTCTCCAGAGCTGAGAGAGAGGGAGGTGGCGAGAGACTGAGAGAGAGAGAGAGAGAGAGAGGGAGTCAAAGATGGTTGTAAATTTTTAATTTATTTGGTGCAGCGGCAGCCGATGTGTCCTGCCCTCATGCACTCACGCTCCTGTCTCTGTCTGACTCGCACCGGAGCATCGTCAGACCCGTGTGTGCACGCGTGTACGCATGCGCCTGTGTCATTGTGTACAAAGTGTAAATAATTACTCAAGCTTTCTGGTTGGCTGCTTTAGCTCAGGGGTGTTTGAACAGTTATTTTAAAAGGTTGGTTATTTTTATGATACAATCAAATATTCATGGAGGACAGAGGCCTTACAATGACGCACCCATTTGTGGAGGAGCGGGTTTGTGTGTGCGCATGAACAAAGACATTTTCCAAGAATAAGCACATCAGATATGTGTGAATTACTTTGCATTAGTTTAAATCATGTTAATCTGTGGTTTTAAACACTCTCTAAAAGGTCAAGTGTGTAATTTCTATGCCGCTGGCATCATTAAGCTGAATTTTTAAACAGGTTTTTGGCTTTTTCACACTTATTGACTTTGAAGAGGTGCAGATACAGGAAAGATTTTTTGGTGGGGGAATGGAGTCAGATCACAAAGCGGGTCAGATTTGAATCTGCTTCTCCCACGTGACAACCAAGACCTAAAATTTCATTAGGACGTGCTGATTGATAGGCCATGGCTGTAAATGAGTATGAAATTCAAATACACATTTATAAGTGAATCTCACAAAAACATTCCAGGACGCATAATCAGAAGAAAAATAAAAAAAAAATAGATTATATTTTCCACTGTGACTTTTTTCCCTCATTTCAGTATATTTGCGTATTCATTTATTCATTTATTTATTTATTTATTTGGGAATTCTTTTTCTTTTGGGGTTAAATGTGACTAAAAACCTCCAGTGTGACACTGAGAATCGCTATGGATGTGCAATAAATGGATATATGGAATAATTTCAGAATAATCAATTATTCTAGCCTGTTAACGAACACACCCCAATCGAACTGCAACGACGTAGGATGATTTTGAAATTATTTTTGAAGTTGAGGGAGAAAATACGATTGGAGTTTTTCGACATACCCTAAATGTCTTGAGGCAGAATACACACAGTTCAGGGAGAGCAAGACAAGACGAGCGTTTGAGATTGAAAGTATTTAAATTGTATTTTTTTAATGAAAATAACCGATCGTTTCGCTAGATAAGACTCTTCTTCCTTGGCTGGGATCATTTACAACCGCATTTGGGATCGTTTGAAGCCGCATTTAGACTGCATTTTGGAAGTTCAAACTCGGGGCATCATATCAGTCCATTATATGGAGAAAAATGCTGAAATGTTTTCCTCAAAAAACATAATTTCTTTACGACTGAAGAAAGAAAGACATGAACATCTTGGATGACAAGGGGGTGAGTACATTATATGTGAATCTTTGTGTTGGAAGTGGACTTCTCCTTTAAATCCCAAGAATCAGATTAGTCCAGCCTGTTTTCAGTTAACGAATGCAACATTGTAGCACACCTCCCATCCAATAAATCTCAATAAGCTTTGTGCTTTGTTACTTTTGATATGAAACAAAGTCTCAGATTTCAAATTCTGTCCATTTTATTACAATATTCAAACAATAAATGCTGTTTTGGTGCCGTTTAATGTGGAGTGACAGATCGCTATAGTGCCTCAGTTTAAGAGAAGCAGCACATGACATCTCCTCCACTTTAATACCAGTTTCAGCACAATATAAATATGAATAAACATCTGAAGGTATGTTAAAATAAAGAGTACAACTTATCAAAATCTGTATTCTCTCATGTAATCGCTCAGTCAGTGTTTCACCTGTGGATAGATGTCAGTATAACAGCTTGTAAACAATGTCACCTAACGTAACACACACCTCAGAAAAAAACACATTTAGTGACCATAAACTCATTAGTCAGCTAGAAAAATTTGCATTTTGCTAAATACACTATAGACTACCTGATTGCATGACAAAATGTACCTGTGGGAACTTTTTCGCAGGATACGAAATATGTACCAATAAGTACATATCACTGCAGTTTCCAGCAGAAATGAACACTAGAGGTGGTAAAACAGCGAGCACCTGTAATCGTTTTTCCTATGCAGTTATGATTACAGCTCCATATGTTTCACTTTCCAGATGTAACAGGCTTGCTCGGTTGCTCAGCCAGCACAGAATTGGACTTTGGATGTGGAATCCGTGGGTATGAATCCTGTGAAAAACACAACTCACAATGAAAGAGCTAAAAGATGAGAGATCAAAAAACAAGCTAAAATGGGATTTTGTTCATACTGTCGGGTATGTTTAGGTGTAGTGCATATGGTATGTTATTTTAAAACGTCACGGAGTGTTAGAGTTATAGCGCCACTCAGCGGACATTTCAAGTCAGAACTGCGATGACACATACAAAACCAACATCACATAAAACGTACCATATCTGTTTCAAGAGCTTTCTGACCCTGCATAGACAGCAATGCAACTGACACGTTCAAGGCCCAGAAAGCTAGTAAAGACATTGTTAAAATAGTCCATGTGACATCAGTGGTTCAACCTAAGTTTTATAAAGCTACAAGAATAATTCTTGTGTGCAAAGAAAACAAAAATAACGACTTTATTCAACAATTTCTTCTCTTCCATGTCAGCCTCAGACATGCATTCACGAGGCAAGTGTTGAATGAAGTTATTTTTGTTTTCTTTGTGCACAAAAAGGATTATTGTAGCTTCATAATATTACAGTTGAACCACATGGACTATTTTATCAATGTCCTTACTACCTTTCTGGGCCTTGAACATGTCAGTTGCATTTCTGTCTATGCAGGGTCAGAAAGCTGTCAGTTTCATCAAAAAAATCTTAATTTGTGTTCTGAAGACGAACGAAGGTCTTGCAGGTTTGGAACGACACGAGGGTGAGTAACTAATGACAGAATTTTCATTTTTGGATGAACTATCTTTTTAAGCAAAATTATATAGAATTTTAATATCAGTCATATTAGTTCAGCCCTAGCAATTATATTGTTCATGGTGCAGAGGTTAGTATCATCATAATGCCTTGTATTTAACATCTTAATCGGGTAGTCTCTCTGCCTCTCTGTCCCCACCTGTCTCACTCTAAAACAGAAGAGGATAGTGAGAGCTAACACCTCCGTGTGTCAGACTTCCTGAAGAGAGTGGCGGCTCCCCATCGCATTGTTCACTTCAAAGACAGCGCTGCTCACTCTATGCTCTTTGAACAGACACAAGTGGGTCTACTGTAATTTGTCTGCCAAATAAAGCTCTTGGAGAGCGACGCGTGTATGCTCGCTACTGTAACAGCTCAGCTGGGGATGAGACGTCTCTCAAGCATAAATAATTTAGAAACTTATAAATGTTTGATACAATTGATTAGCATATAATTGTTCTCATAATGACATCTCTAGTCTACAAGAATTGGTATTATATTGATTTATGTGTGCATTTATGCTTGTTACTATGTATGTGCGTATACAAGATTCCTTTTTTTCCATTCTTCATACAAATCCACCGCTCAGCATAAGATGATTTACGTCCTTTTCCAAAAAAATACAAGATAGAAAATCAACTGGATATAAAGTGAAATGCATCCTATTGAAAAGCTGTCTCGGAGCGCACAGATCTTTTCAGTCTCACTAAAAGGAAAAGAGTAAAGAGGTTGAAGGTGGGAAATGTGTTTTTCCCCTGGCCTCTATGAAAAGCTCTGTGTCCATTTCTTTAGAGCGTAACGTGTCGAGTTTAGAAACCCCAGTTATCGTCCACACAAACAAACATGAAAAGGTCACATACTCTCATACACTTTCAGTCTGTTGAGTGGGTGGTATTATTGCGAAACTATACTTATTCACTTATTTAAGTAGTCAGTGTGAGCACTAGCATGAGCCTCTATTGCAGTTCTCTCAAGCCCCGTCTTACGAATTATGTGTGAATGCAGTCTAGATAAAGTGACCACAGACGTTCTTTAACCTGCTAAAGAGGAGCATTGTTAATGCAGCTTTGAAGGATTCAATGTAGAATAAAAGAATGTCCTTGTATTACATTAATCTGACAGTCTTCTAAAAAATATCATGGAGTTCATTTTAAAAAAGGGCCGTTTGCAATGATGGCCCTTTTTTAAAATAAGCTGTATTTTTGCTTGTCCTCATTAAAAGGAAGCATTGCCATAAATATTATTTATTTGATTTTATTTACTCGTACAGATGTCAAGATATTTTTCCATTTGAACAACAAATGCTTCTAAAACGTCACATTCCGGAGGGCAAAACATGTCTGTATAATTTATATATGTGTAACAGTGCATAATAATATCATATCATAAATGAAATGAGTATGAATCAGACTCAACTGGAATGCTTCAAGGCATCTTCTAGGCTTCTTTTCTGGCATAGATGAGCAGAAGAGAGTTCTTCATATATATATATATATATATATAAAGAACTCTTTTACTCTTTTATATATATATATATATATTAATGCTTTTTAAGCATTTTTTAAGCATCAAGCTTGTAAATCAATATCTAATTGTAAACTTTACGTCAAAACCCAGAACTAGTGTATTTAATTATGCTATTTAATTATGCTTGCTAATTTCCCGTTTTTATTCAAATTTCACATTTCATTTGGTTACTGTTCTATTTTTAATTTATTTAAAGGGATCGTTCACCCAAAATGAAAATTCTGTTCCAAACCTGTAAGACCTTTGTTCATCTTCAGAACACAAAGCTGAATTTTCAGCATCATTGCTCCAGTCCTCAGTGCCACATGATCCAGGAAACAGTGCTGTTTTTTTTTTCTTTTTGAGCATTTTTTCAGGATTCTTTGATTAATAAAACATTAAAAGCATTTATTTAAAATGGAAATATTTTGTAACAATATACACTACCATTCAAAATTTGGTGTCAGTAAATTATTTTCTTTCTCTATTTAAAAAAATTAATACTTTTATTCAGCAAGGATGTGTTAAATTGTTAAAAAGTGGTTGTAAAGGGTTATATTGTTAGAAAAGAGTTATATTTTGAATTAAGCTTTTCATTTGAAAATTCAGCTTTCCATCACAGGAATAATATATTAAAATTGAAAACCACTATTTTAAATTGCAATAATATTTCACAGTATAATTTTTTTTCTGTATTTTTAATCAAATAAATGCAGCCTTGATGAGCAGAAAAGACTTTTTTAAAAAAAAAAAACATTAAAAATCTTTCTGATTTCAAACTTTGTAATGGCAGTGCATATAGCCATATAATCATCATGATGATTTTACTACTATTTATAACATTTATGAAAAATTGTTTTACCAATATTTGATTTGTGATCTAAATGGGAACAAATTTGTAGGTTTGAAATGGAATCAAATTCTAACTTGAAAATTAAAGGCTATAAAAATAAGTAATTATGCAAAAAAAAAAAAATTTGATTATATCAAATAAACTTAACCTTCTTTCCATTGTTTCCTGTTGAATGCACAGCTGTTTTATGGCATTTTAGGTGCTGTTCTTTAGAGGCCCACCAGATGGTGCCATATATTGGTAGACGTGATATTAAAGAATTGATGTAGTAGAAAACTATAAATATAGGTACAAATATTGGTTGAATAAATTATGAGTGTATAATTGCTTGGAATTACTTTTAATTTCTCAGTTTTGTCTACATTGGTCTCCCATTGGTAGTCACGTTTTTTTTTGTTTTGTTTTGCTTTTGTTTGTTTTTTTTTTTGGTTTTGTTTTGTTTTGTTTTTTTTAACCATTGGTCATACCATTGCATCACTACTTATTTGCATATAGTCAAACATTGTTCAGGTCCAGTGTTGCCAAGTCCACGGTTTTCCTGTGTAATTGGGCTTCTTTTTGCGCTGTTTTTTGTCTGCGGGTTGAAGCGGTCCCAGTAACATAAATATTTAGCCCCTGGAATGCTAATTTTACCAAGAGAACCCCGCCAAAAAACATTTATTATACCCCCGAAATGCGAATTTTAACATGGGACCCCCCCTCAAAATGCGATTGGGCTACTTTTGAGCTAGTTTTGAGTAGCAATTGGGTGGGGTTTTATTTTGAAAACTTGGCAACCCTGTTTAGATCTGCTCAACCACACTGAATTGACAACACTTATCACCAGCCTTCATTGAAAATGACTGACTTAGAGCCACTTTGTTGCTGCAAATCGCTGCAAGTATGAACGCTGACACATTTAGGTGCAGTTAAAAGCAAATTTGAGCAGTGTGTTTGGCTTTCAACCCAAAGCGTTTTAGCAGTAAGAGGCGGTTCTCAAGTTTCAACCATTATCACTGAAGATGTAAGTGTCTCTTTTTTAGATTATGAACGCTAGATACTTGAGAATCTCCCTCTCTCTCTGTCTCTCTCACGCTGTCTCTCTATCCACCCATGTGAATCATTCGCGGATTGCCCCCGGGAGTGAATTTTCTGTGTTATAGCTTTAACCTTTTACAGGGAATCCATCACAGTAATAGCCAGCCAAGACTGCGTCAGATACCATTTTTGCAATGTTTAAAGCTCAGAAGCAAACTGTGCACAGAGCTGCAGCTGTGTGATAAAAACATATAATGATGTGTGGAGCCTAGCATGAACTAAACAAAATAGTTCACGATGGATATCTGAACTTTTATAGAGCTGTTAAAAGGCTTTTAGATGCGGCGAATGCATTTTTAAGGGTTGACAAGGTGCTAATCATTCAGCTGTATGAAGTATGTATGTACTGTAATTGGTAGTTGTATAGCATGTAATAGTATGCAGTACTTGTTTGTCAGGCAAGTGAACTGGAGTGTAATTTAACTGACAGACAGAGTAATAAATATCAGCAATACCAGGTTTGAACTGTGGCAGCTGTTAGCGCAAAGATATGTTGAACCATTGATGCTAATGCAGATTACACAGTTTCCAGTTCAGCCAGCAATTTTTCTTTATACAGTTCTTCCCAATAGTTTTCTGTCATTCTACTTGTCGTTTTACTTCAGCTTTTAAATAAAAATAGAGAAAAAATTACTTAAAATAAAATGACCAGGATTTTATTTTATTATTTTATTTTATTTTATTTTATTTTATTTCAGCTGTTAGCACTAAGATACGTTGATCTATTGATGATAATGCAGATTACGCAGTTTCCAGTTCAGTCAGCAATTTTTTATTTTATTTTATTTTTTTCCGCTCGTAGCACAAAGATTTTTTAAATAAAAATAGAGGGGGAAAAAATACTTTTTTATTTTTATTTTTTTATTTAATTTAATTTTAGTTTTAATTTAATTTAATTTATTTCAGCTGTTAGCGCTAAGATACGCTGATATATTGATGCTAATGCAGATTACACAGTTTCCAGTTCAGTAAGTGATTTTTTTATTTTATTTTATTTTATTTTAATTTCAGCTGGTAGAGCAAAGATCTTTTAAATTAAAATTGGGGGACTTAAAATGACCAGGAATTTATTTTATTTTATTTTATTTTATTTTATTTTATTTTAATTTCAGCTGGTAGCGCAAAGATCTTTTAAATAAAAATAGAGGGGGGAATTAAAATGACCAGGAATTTTATTTATTTTATTTATTTATTTATTTGTTTGTTTGTGTGTTTGATTATTTTATTTTTTTTATTTTATTTTATTTTTTATGTTATTTATTTATTTATTTATTTTCAGCTGTTAGCGCTAAGACACATTGATATATTGATGCTAATGCAGATTACACAGATTCCAGGTCAGTCAGCAATTTTTTTATATTGTTCTTCCCAATAGTTTTCTGTCATTTTCTGTCATCTTTTAAATAAAAATAGAGAAAAATACTTAAAATAAAATTACCAGGAATGTTCATCTTCTTTTATTTTATTTTATTTTATTTTAGCTAGTAGCACAAAGATACATTAACCTTTTTGATTCTAATGCAGATTACACAGTTTCCAGTTCAGTCAGCAATTTTTCTTATTTTATTTTATTCAAAAAGGAATATATATTTGAAAACAATTCAAAGTAAAATGAAAAGATGGATGAAATATATATATATATATATATATATATATAACAGTCATACCACTTGACAATATCTGTTATGTGTCTCAATAAATAAAGTGCTTAAATTGAAGATTTTCTTTAGCAGTTAGTGTGAAGACTTTGGCCCAGAAGCATTTTATGCTGACGGCTGTTTATTGTATCCTCAGACGATTATTAGCTGGATACGTTTCTTCTATCTATCACTTTTATTCCTCATCTACCGCCTTTCTCTATCTCTCCCTCCCTCCCACCCTTCCACTTTGCCTTCTAACTAACAAGGTTTTCCTTCCCACTGAAAAGAGAATGATGATGAGACAGCAGAAAGGGAAAGTGAGAAAAGAGAGAAAGAGGGAAAACCATTACTCCGTTTTCACACTTCAATACATGTGCACATCCCTGGAGAGTGCTCCATCTCTCTCTCTCTTTCTCTCTCTCATCTGTGGGTGTCATGGGGTAGACATATAGTTGCGTAACACTTCACCTATAGAGCATGTACACTGAAGAGCATAAACACACACTTATGTGAAACACAATGATACTGTAACATATTGTACTTGTTCAGGAACGAACATGCACATAAGGTTATTTGTATTGCAGGGACTGCACAATCACACACACATCCCCAAATGAAAATTCTGCTCACCTTCATGTCATTCCAAATCTGTTTGAAAGACTTTGTTTTTTTTTTCCATGCAACAAAAGAGAAAGATGCAACAATTTTAAAGAATTGTGCTGGTCGCTCTTTTTCATGTAATTACAGGGAACTGGAGCTTTCAAGCTTCAAAATGGATGCGAAAGTAACATAAAAGTGGACTTGTGCAAGTCTTCTGAAGTCGTATAATAGCTTTGTGTGAGGAACAGGCAAATTTAAGTTGTTCTCTTGAGATCTTGACATCTTTCTTGGCTCTCCTAAAAGTATTCATGTGAGATTTTGAAAGTGACTCTAATTTATTCTTTTCAGTGAATCGGCTGATCCAGTTCTTGAGTTCTCGCTCATCCGGTCACTGCTGTTAACAAAGCACTGGACTGACTCATACGAACCATTTTATGATAGTTTTATGGTGCTTTTTGTCATTTTTAAAGCTTGCAATCTTCAGTTTTCATTGGGAATAATTATGTTTTTAGAAAAATGACCAGTCTGCAGATCTCGCAGACATGTTACAGGCCTTTGTTTCTACCTTATTCTTCAATGCAATAGTAAGCCTAGGTGAGACTTCTGGTTCATTAGCCGCTACAGAGAAATAACAAGAAGAATAACAACATGTAGTAAACATTAAAACTGTTTGCACTACAAACCAGTGTGTTCATAATTAAGATAACACATTAAAATAATATGGTAAGACACATCAATATGCAATATCAAGTAGCAAAATGAGCTAAAAATTTGTACAGCTAAAAATAGCTGGATGCGGATGAGACTAGAGACTAGACCGATAAAATTTACAAATGGCCATGCCCGCTCTTATGGGAAAAATAAGGTGAATAAACGTTTTTTTTTTTTTAATGTAGCACATATAATTGTCCCATAACCTGACAGATATTACTGAAATAGGTGTCCTGAGAAATCATACTTATTATTGTAACAGCTCTAAACTTGGCGAAATGGCGAGTCAAGTGAATGACCCAATATTTTAGCCAATCAGAAACACTCTCTGCCTTTTATGTGTTTGAGTTTGATGACATGCCATTAGAAGGCAGAGATTTGGAGAGGGGTCTAATTCGGCAGAGGTTAACAAAATAGCTTTAACTTGGGTCAAACCTACTCTCAGCCTCAGATGTCATGCCCCCACAGACCGTAGACTGAACCAAAGTCTCTTTCAAGGAAAGTCTGTTCACTCGACGCCCATATTTGCAACGCCTCCAGGCAGCTCATACAAGACCAAATCCTATTTAAATGAATAGGGGAATCCTGAAATCTCAAAAACTGCTTGCTGAACTCGCAATTAAATTACATATTTCAAATCAGCAACAAAATCTGAAATGAACTGCCTCATGAATGTTGTTTCTTATACCCAAATCGCACTTAAAGTAGAAGTCCACTTCCAGAACAACAATTTACAGATAATGTACTTACCCGCTTGTCATCCAAGATGTTCATGTCTTTCTTTCTTATGTTTTTTGAGGAAAACATTTCAGGATTTTTCTCCATATAATGGACTGCTATGGTGCCCCAAGTTTGGACTTCCAAAATGCAGTTTAAATGCGACTTTAAACGATCCCAAATGCAGTTATAAAAGATCCCAGCTGAGGAAGAAAGGTCTTATCTAGCAAAACGATCGGTTATTTTCATAAAAATAATACAATTTATATACTTTTTAATCTCAAATGCTCATCTTGTCTTGCTCTGCCTGAACTCTGTGTATTCTGGCTCAAGACAGTTAGGGTATATTAAAAAACTCTGATCGTATTTTCTCCCTCAACTTAAAAAAGGATTTTAAAATCATCCTACATCGCTGCAGAGGTACCGACCCAGTCTTTCCAAAGTGAACATGCAAAGAAGATCAAACACCCTTAACAAAAAAGGTAAAACAGCGATATTGTCACACCCCTGTGGACTGTTTTCTTTGGTTTCCCCTTGTATGCCCTTATTTGGTTGTTCCTGTTCCGTTTCCAATTATTACGTCACTGTTTATTCGTTTTCACCTGTCTCCCCCTGATTAGTCTGTGTATTTAAGTTTGGTTGTGTTCACAGTTTGGTCGTCGGTTCCTAAAGTCATTATAAGTCATGTAGTTTTGTCATTCCGTTGTCTTTCTTTTGCGTGCGTGTGAATTCCTTGCTGTTCCTGTTCGTTCCTGTTTCATACTGTGGATTATTTAATAAATGTGCATGTCCTGGACCTCCTCGTCAGTACTCCTCATTCCCCGCGCACCACGCTGTGACAGATATAGGACGTTCAGGGAGAGTAAGACAACACAAGCGTTTGAGATTAAAAAGTATATAAATTGTACTATTTTTATGAAAATAACCGATCATTTCGCTAGATAAGACCCTTCTTCCTCGGCTGGGATCATTTACAGCTGTATTTGGGATCGTTTGAATCCGCATTTAAACTGCATTTTGAAAAGTTCAAACTCGGGACACCATATGCTGAAATATTTTCCTCAAAAAGCATAATTTCTTTACTACTGAAGAAAGAAACACATGAACATCTTGGATGACAATGGGGTGAGTGAATTATCTGTAAATCTTTGTTCTGGAAGTGAACTTCTCCTTTAAGACTGCGTATGTGCATTGGCTGATCTAGCTTCAGATTTCTATGGGAACCGGAGTTTGTAACGGCCGCTGCTTTTACGCAAGGACTTTACAAATCAGCGACTGGTTGTTTTATTTAGAAGGTGGGACTATTCCACCATATTGCGTGTTGCAGTTTCTCCCATTTATAAGTATATGAGCAGGGCCTAAAACTAACTTTTTGCCATACCTGCCAATGGCCGGTGACGTGATAAAATTTACCGGCCGTGAAACTCTTTTAGCAAGATAGTTATTACTACTACAGTGACTAAACATATTTACAATATTTTTGTCTCTATATAATGCATTTTCCCTCAAATTTACCTATTAATTATACCCATTCAACATTACAGTATAACTGAAAGCCATTATTTTTAACATTTAAGTGATTTTAAAATGTAAAAGTGGTTTTTACATAAACTATAAATTGTATATGCATAAACTATACAGAGATAATCTGTATAGTTAAGTCAAGTGATTTCTCTCTCTTTTTTTTTTTTTGGTTCTTTGATTTCCATCAATGATAGACTTCAGCAGGTTTCACTTTAAAATCAGTGTCTTTAAAACCTGATGCACATGACGTGGATCTGACACAAATCCGATATTCCCCAAACTCTTTACGGTCATTTAAGACTTTATAATTCATTTAAGACTATGTTTACGAGGTAACTGGGTGTGTTTTCATCTGTTGAAGCGCTATTAATGAAGAATAAAGAAGGGAAAAGGTAATCTTCTAAAATGAAGCAATTAGGCAACAAAAAATAAAAAGTAAATAAATTAGACAAGCTGGCCATCACACTGCTTATCGGCTCGTTTGTATCCTATTATTTGATTCTGTCTTTTCACTGATGACAGAACAGCTAATCATAATGATCTTGTCTTCGGAAAAGATTACTTTATTCACTTATGTCAGAAACAGCGAATCTCTTTAAAAACTGGCCGTTGTTATCACTACAATGCATTGTTATATTTTGTAAAAGTTTTACTTTTACTGGCGACTGACGCTGTTACATATACTCGCCAATTTTTACTCCCATTTGGCACTTGCCGAGTGTTCATTTTAGGCTCTGTATATGAGTGCACCATCTTTGTATTTCTATAGTCTTTGACTGAATGTCTGATGCATATGGCACACAAAATTGGAAAAAGTAGTTTTGAAGTTGTCATCTGATTGGTTGAATTCTACAGACTTTTCAGGCGATTTGTGTATCATGTTCTGACTCGAAACAAAGATGGCGTGACACCAAACCTCTTTATGGAAGAAAATCAATGAGCGCTTGTCAGGATCAACTAAAGGCTAGGTTTCCAGACTATTTCGTTTTTTATAATAGAAAATTAAGATTTTAATAAAAATAAATTTATCTTAGAAGAAGTGAGGTTTCATGGCAGCTGTTTAGTGATTCATTAGTGATTGTCAAATACGACTGATTGAATTCAGGGTGCACATTTTCATTATGCAAAATGGAGGTTATAAGAATTTTGGGTTTCTTCTCACTGTATTCTTAGCACTGTATTAGGGAGCCTCAAGGACATTTGCAAAAGTAGAAAATATACAGACTTTTATGTGTACACAACAAACCATTAAACTTAGCATATAGGACAATGCACGCTGATCTGCCTATTGTGCCATCAGCCCATTTCGCAATGTGGTTTCTTGGCCACTACAGACCATGCATTAAAGAGACCTAAGGTCTTAAAATATGACATACTGCCCTAACTTTTATTTTTACAGTAAAAGTCTTTTTATAGACCCTTGAATTTGGCAAATTGTATGCCATCAGCCCACTTCGTGTCATGGTTTCTTCGCTGCCACAGAGGATATATTATATTGGACATTAAGCCTTAATATTATCATATTAAAGGTACCTACCATAAGAAAAGCCAAATTCTGAGCAACTGGATCTCTGTTAATTCATGTGCATCCAGGCTCTCGTTTTATTCACAGTAAGATGGCAGTGTTCCACAAACTAGAAACTGTAATGCATAAGCATGCAAAAAAATTCCCATGCGCATGTAGTTTCTTGAGGGCACAAAAAAGAGAGTGCACCTCAAAAATCTACATCATAACAAGAGTTCTGACCTTCGTCACAAAAAGACTTTCTTCATTGCCTTTTTCCCTATCACGCAGTAGACTTAAGAAATTATATATCAACTGAAAACTTAAAATCTTAAAATTCATACTTTAAAAACCATTTTAAAATCAGACATTGCATTACCATGGAAATTGTACATCAAAATCATATTACAAAATGTTTTCGTTCATGAATTATAAAAAATTTAACTTTGGATAGTGCATTTTCATGTCTACGTTCAAGATATGGAGCAATGTTGGGGAAAGTTACTTTTAAAAGTAATGCATTACAATTTTGCGTTACTCCCTGGAAAAGTAACTAATTACGTTACTTAGTTACTTTTTATGGAAAGTAATGCGTTATGTTACTTTTGCGTTACTTTGAAAAATCTGGGCAGGACTTGCTTCTTTGTTTTTAATATAAAACAATTCTAATGTAAAAGCCCTTTTACACCAAAAGTAAAATGAATACACCTAAGGCTGAAAGAAAAGTACTTTTATGCAGGAGATCACTCTTCAGCTATACAAAAAAAATGAAGCACAAATGTTAGTTTATCTAAAGTAATTTTTGCTTATTAGTATGGTTGACTTGCATCATCAAAACTCAGCAAAGACGCTGGTTAATAAAATGGGATTAAATACATAAAGGATATTTGTCTTATTTAACATATTTAATTATTGCAGGGTTGCGTCATATTCTGAGTTTGCATTTCACTGTTTTTATCCATTCTGAGGAATACTGAATCTGTTTTTTTGTGGGTGAGATTAATTAATGCATGTTCACATTTAGTCTAGAATACAGTAACATCATGTTTCCCCTTAATTCTTCGACAGGAGACTTGTCAATCAATAAATGGGGAAAAAAGTAACTGGTGTTACTTATTTGAAAAAGTAACTCAGATGTTTTCTTAGAAATTCAAAAGTAATGCGTCACTTTACTAGTTACTTGAAAAAAGTAATATTATTACGTAACTCGCGTTACTTGTAATGTGTTACCCCCAACACTGATAGGGAGTAACAGTTAAAGGGTTAATTTTAGGGGCTCTGTATGTTGTCACTTACAGAAAATCAATGGAAAAAACCTGAGAAAATAAAAATATTTACAGAGGACTGTACTATATATCAAATATAAAGCTGAAAACAATGCTCTACGAACCATTTGTTAAATATGGTCTAAAATTCTACTGAGAGGTTTGGAAATTTGAGAAAAGTATGGAATTTTGAAATGTGTAGGAGGGTCAATCTATAATTAGGGGTGCATTTAGAATTTGACAATGTGAAGAAAAAAGTTTTCCTGTTTCCCAAAAACCCAAACAAGACCTTATATTAGCTGCTTAAACAATCTGTATTGTATAAAGTGCTATATAAATAAAGGTGATCTGTTGACGGGTAACTTAGTTGACGTTTTTAGTGTTTTGGGCCTATACTCAACATGGAAGCCTAGAACTACTGAGCATATGGTATGTTTAGAAATATATTTTCATAAACAAAACATAAGGTTTAGTTAAATTGTCTTGTTAAATTTTGCAGCAATAATACTTGTGAAACTTTATTAATCTAAAATTAATCCACTCTTGACACAGATTTGCTAGTTTAACCAATATTAGGGGAAAGAGAAAGAACATAGCTTCTAGTGTTTCATCCATGTGGTTCTAGTGGTAATATCGTCATACTGTGCAAATTATGCGAAAATGGGACAAACCATTCCTTTTTTGGGAAGGGGAGTTGTAGTGGTTAACTTAGTTTACAATGGTTTTTCAGACACAAATAAAACAAGTTATAACACAATAAACACTTATTATTTTTGAAGCGCACACCCAAATGTCTTGATAACCTAATCTAACTGAAGGCAAAACTATGAAATTAATTTATCATGGCAGTTTTCCACATCATCCAATCATAATAAAGTCATCACAGCTTGAAAATAACATAAATGAAGTATTGAAATGATGTAGTAATCAAAATGTTCCACTTTCTTAAATTTGAGCATCTTTGTCTGGACACTCACTCAACCAACCTCATGAGACACATCCTGGGACATTATTTTAGTATGTTTATTAAGCCATTTTCCCCATGGGAGCTATTGCCTGGCACTCACAATGTGACATTTTAGTTTTTACTCCGCTTTTGGGGCCATTTGATCCTGGCCGTGTAGATAAAACCTGACCAACACACACACACACACACACACCTCAACATCATCATCTTCAGGAGTGTCAAGTACATCAGCGTCCCAATTCTGTGCCTCTCTGTACCCATCTCATCCTTTGTTTTCCTGCACTCTCATTTCATCTCTCCTCACTCTTTTATCTTCTCCCTTTATCTTTCTCTTTTCCTCTCCTTGCCTGCTCCCTCTCCCTAAATATAGCAGCTTTGAAGCATCCCTCCCCAAAACACACTGCATGACAAAAATCTTTCATTCAGTCTGCGTGTGTGAGCGAAGGAGAGAGGGAGAAAGCCCTAATCAAGGATGTGATTGCCATCTGTTGTGTATTGATAAAAGGCTAAGAAAGACACTGATTAAAAAAAGAGCTGTAGGAAAAAGAAAGCAGTATGATGAGTAAAAGAGGAGGAGCGGAGCTATAAAGAGGACACGTGAATAATGCGCATTTTAGAAAGCAAAAAACACCCTGCGTGTGTAGTAGTAGTACAGAAAGTGTGTGAAAAAAGGAAGTGTGAAGAAAGACACAGAAACCGAGGAGAAAGGGGTTAGAGGAAGAGGAACGGAGAAGGAGTGGGTGACATTTCTGATCCTCGTTTTGTAATTGAATAATAATCTCCTGTGGGACCTGACCTAGAAGCGCACGAGTGTGTGTATTAGCACGTTTTTTTCTGTGCGAGCTTGTGCGAGACAAAGAGAGTCAAATGAGAAGGGTCGGCGTGAAATGAAACACTGCCCCCTGTTGTTTAATCGGTGCCTCGCGTGCATTAAGCATGAAAAATGATCTGGTTTAATGTGCTGTGGCAAAGCATTGAAATATAACTGCTTGTCTGTTCAAGCAGGACTTATACGTTTTAAAAAGGTCAATGAGATAAATCTTCCACTTTTCCTCCATTGTCCTATCTGCCCATAAGGAAATCCAAAGGATATGACACTGATGCCTTTTGAATCTTTTCATAATGTTTTATTTGTTTCTTTTTTCCCCTTCTTGTTCTCTCTTTCTTTCAGCTTGCGGAGAGAGGGCTACACTGTACAGGTCAGCGTCAATGACTACCTGGACATCTACTGTCCACACTACAACCAGAGCCAGCGGGGGGCGCTAGAGCGCGGCGTGGCCGAGCAGTACGTTCTCTACATGGTCAGTTATCGAGGCTACCGCACCTGCGACCCACAGATGGGCTTTAAACGCTGGGAGTGCAACCGGCCGCACGCCCCCCATGCGCCAATTAAGTTCTCTGAGAAATTCCAGCGTTACAGCGCCTTCTCGCTAGGCTATGAATTCAACGTGGGTCATGAGTACTACTATATATGTGAGTATTTGTTGCTTTCTAACATTATTTTTGTTATTCAGTTTGTTATTTTATCTGTTTAGTATTTAGGTTTCATTCACAGATAGATTATTATTGCATATTAGATATGCAACAAACGATTATTTTGATAATCGATTAATCTAACGAGTATTGGAACAATTAATCAACTAAATGTCGATTATTTCACTGATTAATCAGTAGACTTTGATTATTCAGCTTTTGCAATTAGTTAAAATACTGAGTTTTACATATTCTAACAAATAAAGAAAGGTCGCTTCAGCTTTTGAAGTTGTTATATTATATATACAACTCTTTTATTTAACATTTAAGTAGCTATATGAAAAAAGAACGGAATGACCCATCATTCTGCCTTTTGTAATTTACATGGATAATGAACAAAATAAAGGTACACTGCCTTCCAAAAGTTTGGAAACGGCCTAGAAAAGTGGGGTTTTGGACAATATTGGCATGAATCCTTTTTAATTTGTGATAATTTTGCACTGATAAGGGACAACACAAACTACGAAAACATATTTTATTTCATAAACAGTTTATACATAGAAAAAACTTACATTTTTGATTCATCAAAATATCCACCATTAGCAGCTATTACAGCTCTAATCTGGGCCTTAATTCATTGTATTCTAAACTTAATTGGCAATCAGTTGAAGCTATTAAGGTGTGCTGACCCAAAAATCTTTTAAAAACCTGGGCCAAGTTTAAACCAGTAACCAGGCATCACAGCTGGCAAAGGGGCATGTCTGACTTTGACATGTGTATATTGCCATTATTATGTAATCAAAATGAAAATTATTATTGGTGGTCTTCAATGATAATGTCAAGTTACTTTAATGTATTTGCACCAAAATTTATAAGGATTTATGCTGATAATGTCCAAAACCACGCTTTGCCAGGGGTGTTTTCAAAGGGGTGTTTTCAGGGGTGTTTTGGAAGGCAGTGTAAGTGTCAGGATGCTTTATTTTAGATGCTTTAAGTGTCAAGATGCACCCTGACTTGGGGGCCACCTTAATGATGAAGATAGGGTGGGTGGGGGCTGATAGGTAGCTTACACCAGGCTTTATTTTTGGATAAACTATTTTAGGGCAAATCCAGCGTTATGGATGTGACATTTTGCGTTATGAATGTGAAACGCTTAGAGAATGTATATGTTACCAATATACTGAACCATCTGTTTATATTTTACTAAACCCTATCAGTCTATCCATGAGTTTTCTGGTAAAAAAGGGAAATAATCATGCATTACAAATGTGACAAAAAAAGGACACCGTTTTTGAGAGACTACATACTTTGTAGGATTTCTGCAAATTAAAATGCACAAACCAGACGCAATAATACCCCAAAAAATAGAGAAGCGATGGCTCTTCACAAAATACATAATTGTTACTTTATTTTAATTTTGATTTGTATATTTATGAGGAACATGTACTGTTATGGATGTGACAACCCTGAAAATAGCACTTACCAGACTATGGAAAAAAAAAATGCTTTAAAAACTTTAGAGACCTTACATGGGTATTTGAACCACCAAATGTTGACATCTGTGCTATCAGTATAGTAAAAACCTTTGGTAAAAGCTTTATTTTTCATGGTAAGGTTGACATTTGCATGGAATTACCCTTTATTCACAAAATAATCTACCTAAAAATACCTTATAGGGTTATGATGATCAAAACAGTCCTGAGCCAGATCAAGCTTTGATCTCTGCAAACCAAACTATCACTTTAATTAAATATTTTTTTTCCCAATAATAAAAAGACTTTATCACTAGCTCCACACACCGCACTTTATAACAGAAAATCAAGTTCTTCTAGTAATTCTAACTACAACTAACGACACTGACTCTGGTTTTTCGTGTTTAATACTGTAAAGCTGTTTGATTTAAGGCTATCTATTGCATAAAGTATTATATAAATAAACATGAGTTGACTGACTTTACTGTAGTACCGAACTGCAGAGCTTGTGCAAACATCCACATTGGTGTAAAGTGATGCGTTTTTAACTTCTGATTTTACACCGCTGTCAGTTTTTGTTCTGTTTATTTTGTTATTGAGAGGAAAGCACACAGCATATATTTACAATGTTAATCCAAATGCTGCTCAAGTTCCCTGAAGTGCTATGTGTCTCTTACTCTCTTGAATTGCATCCAGGAGGGCCGAATTACAGTCGTGTGCTACAGCGCCACACTGGTCAAACCACATTATTGCAGGCTCTTACGTTAAGTCATATGAGATAAAATAAATGCTCGACAACAAAAATATTTGTCGACAGTCAAAATTTTTTATTGTTTTGACTAATCGTTTCAGCCCTATCTACAAAGCATGAGTCACAAACCTCAGAAATTATAAGCTCACTGATGTATTAAGCTTCTAATGATTAAGAAAAGGAATAATATTTTTTAAAAAATGTTTAAAATTATATACACTCACAAGTCATATCAGTTACCTAATGAAAGCTATTTTATTTTACATGGAGAGGTTGTTATTTAAGTGTCATTGACGTACCATCATCTTTTTTTTTTTTACTATTTAACGTTTTTTTATTTTTTTATTATATATTTTAATTTTTGTTGCTTTGACAACTAGCTGAAGTAAAAAAAAGTATATATAAATATAAAATAAGTTAATTAAGTTAAAAGTTGAGTTATTTTATTTAAATTTGTACATATTTTTTGATTATAATTATTATTATTATTATTAATACTACTACTAATAATAAGCCTAATGGTATGTTCACATTGCCATACAATTACAAAAATATTCTAATTACAAAAGTTCTACTTGAAATAATTGAAATAATTGAATTTGTGCAAAAAAAAAAATAAATAAATAAAATATTGCAAAAATATTTTGCAAGTACAGCAGCTTTTCCATTGCCTTCAAGAGAAGAAAAAATGCACCTTTGGGAGAAATTTGCTCAAAATAGAGGTCCATATAGGTTTCAGAACATTTGTGACCCAGGACCACAAAACCAGTCATAAGGGTCAATTTGTCCAAACTGAGATTTATAAATCATCTGAAAGCTGAATAAATAAGCTTTCCATTGATGTATGGTTTGCTATAATAGACCAATATTTGGCCGGGATACAGCTATTTGAAAATCCGGAATTTGAGGGTGCAAAAAAATCAAAATATTGAGAAAATCACTTTTAAAGTTGTTAAAGTTGTCTTAGCAATGCATATTACTAATCAAAAATTAAGTTTTGATATATTTACAGTAGGACTTTTTTACAAAATATCTTCATGGAACATGATCTTTACGTAATGTCCTAATGATTTTTGGCATAAAACAAAAATCAATAATTTTGACCCATACAATGTATTTTAGGCAATTGCTACAAATATACCCCAGCGACTTAAGACTGGTTTTGTGGTCCAGGGTCACATTTTTTCGAGTATGGCCCTGTATGATGTCATAAAAGGGTGGAATTCCTTTTATGGGCAAAAGCTGCTTAGCCCCACGACACACCCCCAGGAGCTCGACTGTTTTTAGAGAAAAGCAGTACAGCTGTAACTTTCTTTTATAAATCTGGCCAAACTAAAGACTCTTTGTAGATATGAAGGATGGAATACTACTCTATAGGTACTCAGGATTAACATGAGATTGACAGAAGCTGTACTGTATGTGTTATGTCCCCTTTAATTTCCATTCACAAGTTTATATGCAAAATGTTTTGGATGGAAAGCTGGTGGCATGCTACCACATGCTACCAATACTTCAGACGTGCTCCTCGGTTTGTAACAACAAGCTAACAATGCAAGTATCTGGGGCAAACGTTGCACAATTACAAATGGATTTCTGTCAACAAACTCAGGTCCAAGTCCAAATTATTTCTGCGGTTATTGACAGCATGCCACAGATGCTGTCCATAGAGCTTAACTTGTATTTAGCATAATAATCCTTGAAAGTGTTCTTTAGCTGGCAAGTTCCAGGTTGCAGAGAGCTTACTTTATCTAAACTCCACTGACAGAAAAGGTTATTACACAGGGAAAAGCATACTGGTGAGCAGATGGAGGTTTAGTGCTTTGTTCAAGGGGACATTGTTAGCAGAAGTGCCTTGGCAGGATCCTCCCTTTCATGATGTGGCGATTGTAGCGCTGAGCCAATCACGGAGCTTCCTGTCCTGGAGTTTTTTGAGTCGGGAATAAAAGGAGTGAGAACTTTCTGCGTGAGCACCATTATGTGCAGGGCTACAGATAAGTCATACAGATGCGGTTAACACAAAAGAAACCTGTGAAGAAAACAATTTGCGACCCCTGTGATCTTCTTTAAAGAGCTTTATTGTTATAAAGCTGCAGTTTGAAGCAAGGTGGCGAGTTATTTCAAACACAACCGTGTTTCATTCATTTTACCAAATCACAACTGAGAGAATAAAAGAAAGCTCAAGCACAAATGCCTCTGTCCCAGCAGTCCGTTTGCTCTCAAAACTGCCTTGTTGGTGAAAAAGAAATGGGTTTGTCATCCAGAGGAGCTTGTTATAGGAATACAGACGTTACGGGCTGCCGCCGATCATCAGTCTTTCTGACATTTGGGTCAATCGCTTCCAATTAGAGCGCGCCCGTTTTGATTGAAAACTTTTTTAATGCAGACCATAAACTGAGTGTTAATAGAGCATTGCTAATGATGATTTTCTGATGCATGTCCCGCCTAATGCTAATAGTCGTCTTCATTAGTGCGGTCCGTAGGCAGGTTATTAGCGATGGTATGACAACTATTTGGTATTGAAAAATGGTATCGCGAGCAAACATTTCTATGATAACGTGGCCCATATGTTTATCAACCTGAAAACAAGAAACGTTATCTTCGTCTGAGCTCAGGGGAGTTTGTTTGGGGCCAATTCATCAATCACAGATGGTATCTGCAGCTTGTGGAAATGGATAATTTAATAAATGTACACCGTATCTGTTTTGATCAATGTTATTTATTTAGTGTTTGTTTTATCTCAGCAGAAGGAGCTTTGCCTTGGATACTTTAAAGAGGCTATATTGTTTGCGTTGCTCTTTTGAAATAAAGCGTGGAGATACTTTAAACCAGGTTTCTACTCATTTCATGTGCAAAGTTAGTTATTCTGCGCTCCTTTACACTACCAGTCAAAAGTTTTTAAACAGTAGGAATTTTTATGTTTTTAAATAAGTCTCTTCTGCTCACCAAGCCTGCATTTATTTGATCCAAAGTACAGCAACAGTAAACTGTAACATTTTAAAATATTTCTATTTAAAATAACTGTTTTCTATTCATTTATTCATGTGATCAAAGCATCATTACTTCAGTCTTCAGTGTCACGTGATCCTTTAGAAATCATTCTAATATGCTGATTTTTTTATTATTATTATTAATATTTAAAACAGCTGAGTACCTTTTTAGGATGAATAGAAAGATCCAAAGATAAGCATTTATCTGAAATAAGATTTTGTAACATTATACACTATACCATTCAAAAGCTTGGGGTCAATAAATTTCAAATTGACTTAAATTGATCAAAGTATTACAAAGGATTTTTATTTCAGAAAAATGCTGTTCTTCTGAACTTTCTATTTATAGAAGAAATCTGAAAAATCTGTTTTTGACATAATAATAATTATTATTATAATAAATGTTTTTTGAGCAGCAAATCAGAATATTAGAATGATTTCTGAAAGATCATGTGACTGGAGTAATAATGCTAAGAATTCAGCTTTGAAATCACATGAATAAATTACATTTTCAAATATATTCAAATAGAAAACAATTTTTTTAAATAGTAAAAATATTTTACTGTTTTTGCTGTACTTTGAATCAAATAAATGCAGGCTTGGTGAGCAGAAGATACTTCTTTAAAAACATTAAAAATGTACTGTTTAAAAACTTTTGACTGGAAGTGTACATTTAGAAGACTTAAAGGTACAGTAGCAAAAACAAATAGTTTAAATTTAATGGTCAGAGTAGGGACGGAAATGGTCATAAAACATGAATTCAAAAAAACCTGGACTAACCTTATGAGTATGTATACATAGTGGCAGTATGAATAAATATTGTTCCAAACCATTTCTGTCAGCCATTGACTTCCATAGTAGGGAACAAACACAATGGAAGTAAATGGCCACCAGCAACTGTTTGGTTAACAACTTCTTCAAAATATCTTCTTTGTGTTCAACAGAGGAAAGAAACTTGTATAGACTGGAAGAACTTGAGGTAGTAGGTAGCAAGATCCTAAAAGTGATATCAGTGCATGTCATTGTCCAGAAGGTGGCAGTAGGTTAATGTTTGTGCTGTCTTGTTTTGCTCCAGCTACACCAATCCATCACCACGGACACAGCTGTTTAAGACTGCGGGTGTTTGTCTGCTGTTCTACAGGTGAGCATTATCACACACACACACACACAGAAACAAAAAGCATGCAAACCGCAGTAGAAGGTCATGATGATGGGTTTAATGTGTGTTTGTGTGTGAGCGAACTATTTTCAGAACTTAATGCTTGAACACGTTTTGTGGCCTCTTTGATCAGAGCCATGTGTGGAGAGGTTTTCTCATCTGCTGCTCTCTCTTTCAGTTTCTCTTGTCACTCTTTGCTGTCTCTTTTTTTGATAGCATAACTCATGTAGCTCTTGAACACAAGTTTATTTACATGAATCACTGATATTTCTCAGTTTATATTTGTAAATGTCTTGTGTTTACATACTGTACATAATTATCATGTGATGTTTGAATGAGTGTTGTGTATAAATAAGGGATTTTTGCCCTGGAAATCCTGGTTCAGTTTGGCCAAGCACAAATGCCTTTTGTTCCTCAGACCATTTTTTGCATTACTCTCCTTGATTTGTTATGACTTTTGGCAGTCTATAGTACTCCAAATGTTTTTCCTGGTCTGACTGATTGATAAAGCCTAAAATGTGACAATATTTTATATTTTCAGCAGCAATAATCATCAAAATATGCAAGTTCTGTTCGGTTCAGTGGCATTGTTTATGTTCAGTGCCGCCAATATGGCCGACTGATGATGCGGCGTGAAAACCCTGTATGAGTTTGACAAATATTCATAAATGTGTTCATTTATTTATTTAGAATAATATGAAATAATCTGCTAAGACATGCTATTGTTTGTAATGCAAAATGCATCTAATTTATTATCTTAATACAGCGTTAACACATCACTTGTTCGAGCTTCTGTAATTTACCGTGATTTTATTGTTGTTGTTTTATTTAATACAGGGACATTTATTTATTTTTAAAAGAATTGTTCACACAAAAGTGAAAATTTGCTAAAACGTACTCACCCTGAGGTCATCCATGTTTCTTCATTGGAACAGATTTGGAGAAATTTGGTATTACATCACTTGCTCACCAATGGATCCACTGCAGTGAATGGGTGCCGTCAGAATGAGAGTCCATAAAGTTGATAAAAACATCACAATAATCCACAAGTAATCCACACAACTCACAATTAATGTCTTGCGACTGCTTGTTCGCAGAAAACAAACCCATCAGCTTTTTAACATAAAACAGTCGCCTATTGCTGTAACACTTCTTCTAGTAAAAGTCCATCCCCTGTTGTTCTTTCACATCAAAACCCACTGACATTTATTTCAAATTTATTTTGGACTGTTTTTCTCATGTAAACCATGCTTGATCTGTACATATTTCTCTCCTGATTCAGATGAGTTGGCTTTTACTGGAGAAAGCAATATTATGGATAGAGGACTCATCATTTAAAAATGTTTTAATGATGAATTTGTTTATGACAAACAGTTTTTCATTTCCCAAGGTTAATTCATGGACTGAAGTCATGTGGATTACTTGTGGGTTATTGTGATGTTTTTATCAGTTGTTTGGACTGTCATTCTTGACGGCACCCGTTCACTGCAAAGAATCCATTGCTAAGCAAGTGATGTAATGCTAAATTTCTTCAAATCTGTACATCTTGGGTGGCCTGAGGTTGGGTAAATGTTCCACAAATTTTCATTTTTGGGTAAAAAATACCATAAAAGTGTCCAAATAGTCTTTGGGGCCACTGTATGCACTCAATCATGTGTTTTCTTTGCTACAGTCTCTAATGCAGATGACGACTCAAACCAGAGTCCACCTGACTACACTGTCAGACCCAAACTGCATGACATCGGTGAGTGAACACACACATAAACAAGCCTGCACACACATTGGCTTTATAGAAGTATGTAACAAAATGTTCATTTGTTCTCAGAAAAATGTCTGTTTCCCATTTTAATCTGCCTCGTGAGTATCTGAAATTTCTCATAAAAGCCAGGATGACCATTAGGCCAGATACCGTCCTGTGACCAGGGGATGTCCAGTAACAAACAAATGAAAGCATTTATACATTCTCTCTATTTTTGCTTTCTCATGCACACTCAAATATTTTTATTCTGAGAAATCGAGCTGTAAATGTTCAGTGAGACTTATTATAAATGCATTTGAAATGTAGATCCAGTAAATACCCAGAAACCCAAGTTCACATCAGGATCACAGGACAGGTCATCCAGACACACTGCAGGATGCGCAGCTTGGCTCAACGCCTACATGCCCTTGCTAAAACACATAACAAAACAAATAGCTGGCACTTTATACTGCCCTAGGCATCCAAAAGCACTCTAGCAGTAGGTCTGTCTGTATGTGTATGTTTGTGTGTGTGTGTGTGTGTGTGTGTGTGTGTGTGTTTGTGCACAGGCCATTAAAATGGAAACTGATTCTTGTATCCATTTATGACACACATACACCACATGAACAAATGATCCTCTGTTTGTACACCTCCTACTTCTAAAGCTGTCAACATCCTGTTAGCTTTCCCAAACTGTATTTAATAAAAAACACATTGCTGACAGGTCAACTACCCTATTATAAAAGAAAAAATCCATGTGTAGCAGTCTTGAAAAGTATGTTTTACTTTGATTTCTGTCAACAACTCCGTAATACAATAATTTGTGCTGACACTGCATTATAACATTTATTCTGCTTAAGTCTGTGCATAGCACACATTACATAGCACGTTCCAGTCGGGGATTATCCTCAATGAAACAGATATGATAAGACAGGGTTACGGATGTCAAAAAAGCAATGGATAATCACTATTCTGAAAAGACTTCCAAAGTCTAACACAGCTTTAGAGACCCAGGAGACCTCGTGTTTCTTATTTCAGCTTGCCAAGTCACAGGGAAAGAAATGATGTGCTAGTTTCAGCCAAAAAGGTGAAACAGCAGAAAGCTAAAGCAATTTTTGTCTTTTTTTTTAATTTTTATTTGGCTAAGAGGCTACTGTAGACATATGTAGAATTGATAGGCGAGTGGTTGGGTGAACATACAGCCCCCTTTTCCTGGACAAATCCTTGTCAGGATTTCTAAATCTACTATACAGCACATGCCCCATTGATTTTCCATATTGTTGTTCAGTCATGGAGATTGAAATGCATTTCAGTAGCCAGTTTTCCTAATTTTGGTGCAGATCTTGGGATACTGCATGCATAAAATTCATACACTGTTAAAATATAAATAAAAAATCCTATTTTTACAAATTAAAACTGGTAGCTTTTTTAGATTCCGTAAACATTTTAAAAGTTTAAACCAGTAAATCTGCTAAGTTAGCATAACCACACTAAACTTTACTACAAAACTTTTTTTCTATGCTTTAACGCATACTGACAACTACCACATTAACAGAGGTGTAAAGAGAAAGCCATGTGATGAATCTGTTAGGTCTATTCCAGTTTTTCACTAGGGGCTTTCGCACTGCGTTGTTCTAGGAACTAGCCAGCATGGTGGTTCCTAGAGAACCAATATCCCCCTTGGGCCATTTTCCTGGTTGCATTGGCACCAGCAGCAGGAACTCTGAAGCGGCCATTTACAAATCCATTTACACCATTTACTGTCAACAGACAGTAAATGGAGGATGCTGTGATCAGAGCTTTTTTGTTGTGGGTTTCATGATAACTGAGGTGGAATGCAAATGCACAATTTACGCGATTGTAAGAACAAAAAGTTGGGCTAAGAGACGAAATCTACGATTACAACTTGTAGCGTCCCATTTAATCGAGACTGAGAAAAGACCACAGCACTTTAGACAACAGGTAATGCCGCTGTCGTTGTTTTCCATGTTTGTGGAGTAGATATGTTTACATGGCTTTTTAAAAAGGCATGGTTTTTGTAAAAAAAGCAGGTGTTTCGTATGCATTTAGCCAGTCAGCATACAGTTACATCACTGGTAGTTCCTATAGAATTATTTTACAACCTACTCTGGAGTAGGAGCTAATTTAGTTCCCCCAAACTGAATTAAAACCGTTACTAGTTCCTATGGTGCAAACGCACCAAAAAGCGTGAACTTCCACCAGTAGTTCTAGGAACTATAAAAAAGGTTCCTCAGGTGCGAAAACCCTTACTGTATCTATTAAGGGAACCTAATATTGACTAATTAACAGATTTTTTCCATGGCATTTTTACCATCTTATGCCCTATTCGGCTGGTAATTGTTTCTCATGTTGACATAAGTTATTTTCACCATTTACTGGGGGAATTCAGTGGTTTTATTGCCGTACAAATCCAGAATGTCAGTGCTTATCCGAATGTAAATAACATTCATTTTATTTATAGCAGACAATCATGGCCACGTGAGCCTGGGTTTCTGGGTTGGTGGGATCACAGAACTCACTTCTCCACTGAATAAATCACTATCCGAATCCATGATTTTTATCACTGGGGTGCCGTGGTAATTTATTTTTTACAGACGTCCACATGAGAAACAATTGCCATCCAAATAGTGCTTCATACTGTTAAAATTACAGTTGAGTGACCCTGGACCACAAACCAGTCATAAAGGTCATTTTTTAAAAACTGGGATTTATACATCATCTGAAATCAGCTGAATAAATAAGCTTTCCACTGATGAATGGTTTGTTAGGATAGGACAATATTGGGCTGAAATACAACTATTTGAAAATCTGGAATCCCCATTTAAAATCCCCTTTAAAGTTGTCCAAATGAATTCTTAGCAAATGCATATTACTAATCAAAAAATAAGTTTTGATATACTTACGGTAGGAAATTTACAAAATATCTTAATGGAATACAATCTTTACTTAATATCCTAATAAGTTTTGCCATAAAAGAAAAAATGATAATTTTGACCCATACAATGTATTGTTGGCTATTGCTACAAAAATACCTGTGTCACTTAAGACTGGTTTTGTGGTCCAGGGTCACTTATGTCAGCGCTAATAGCCATGTGGTTGGTGCGCCAACATATAGCGCAACTACGCTCATGGCGACCAAAGTTCAATTCCCATCTTGAGGTCCTTTGCCAATGCCGCTTCCCTCTCTCAACCCAGTGCTTTCTTGTCAGCTCTCTACTGTTCTATACCAGTATAAGGCCATCATTTTTTACAGTGCATCTTGGATTCACACCTAGAATATTTTTTGTTTACTTTTGCACTTTTAACAATTCTGGTACAGTGTTGGATCAGCACTTGTTGTCCCACGTCAAATCCGTGTCCTTAAGCGAAACTAGTTGAGAACCACTAGGGTACAAGACTATATTTGTTTGACAGGAATGTTGTTCCAGGCCCAACAAAAGATGTTGATCCAGGAACACATCCTACTTTGTCACAAAGAGAACAGAACCAGTCCATTTGGATTTTTACCTGTGAACATAAGCAATAACAAATTGCAGACATTTCCTTGATGTGTTGACACGGCTCCGCTGATACGTCCATTGAGCTGTGTGTCTATGTTCACTCACGTCTGCTATCACAGCAACGTGTTTAACCTCTAACTGCCCGAGCGTCCTTTATCAACATTCAGCGTGGCTGCTGCAGATAAGAAATGTCACATTTTCTTTGTTTATTTCTGTCTGATATCCTTTCCAGTCTTCTCTGTACAATTATATCTCCTGGTTTACTAGATAAGATTTCTCTCTCGCTATCTTGCCTCCGCTTTGCCGCCTTTATTTCTTCTTTTCTCTGTCTCTCTCTTTCTAAGTGATTATTCTCATCATCAATAACCATTGTAGAATGTTCTAGAGCTTTGGGGCCAGTAATAATACAGAAAATGAATGGATGAGTTTTATCTTCCTTATATTCACAGAAGGCTGTAGGGAAACCATTACAGTTGCTGTAGGTAATGACATTACTCAAAGAGGAATCATTATTTCCCCTGCTCCCTTTTGTCGTTTGCTGATGTTTAGTAGGTGATAATTTAACGTCTTTGTCAACGTCTAACTTTGAGGTCTAACTTTGGTTGCAATGGCTTTTCTCTTCTCTTCTCCCTGCTCAAGATCAGCCTGACAGGATGGAAATGGAAATAAAGAGCTAAAGTTAGCCATTGCTCAGCGAGAGATTGACAGTTAAAGTATTAGTTCACTTCCCGAACAAAAATTTCCAGATAATTTACTCAACCCCATGTCGTCCAAGATTTCTTTTTCTTCAGTCGAAAAGAAATCAAGGGAAGGAAACATTTTAAGGAAAATTTTAAGGAAACATTCCAGGATTTTTCTCCATATAGTGGACTTCAATGGTGGCCAATGGATTGAAGGTCCAAATTGCAGTTTCAATACAGCTTTGAAGGGCTCTACGCGATCACAGCCAAGGAATAAGGGTCTTATCTAGTGAAACTATCTGTAATTTTCTAAAAAAAGTAACATTTATATACTTTTTATCCACAAATGCATCCTTGACTTCACGCATTACATAATAATGTTGGAAAGGTCACGCATTGTTAGTTCTTCATCTGTGCACTTTGGTTCAGAAAAACTCCATCTCATTTTCTCCTCCAACTTCAAAATTGTCTGACATCATTGTTTTGCCTTTTTGTAAAGGGTGTTTGACTTTCTTTGGACGTTCGCATTGTAAACACTTGGTTGGCACTTCCACCTAGGGCTTGGCGATTTTTTTTTTAAATTCGAATTTAAGGTTTTGCCACAATTTTTTTTTAGAAATTAAGGAATCACGATTTAGACACTGACAGTATCCCAATGATAACAGTAAAGAGAGAAGAACGATCCAACCGCATGTTGGCGCACGTGATTAACCACTCACATGTGACACGCTCATATCACTAGGCGCCATTCACACAGAACGTACTTTTATATTGCCAAAGATGCAACGCGGGCAGTGAAATAGGATAAACATGCAAGAAGAGAGTGAACTTCTTTTAGCACCGCATTTTTATAATGTCGTTACATGCATCAGACGCTGCAAGAGATGCGAGTACAACAAACGCGTCCAATTTTTCATAGATAAAACAATGGAAAAGCAGTGCAGTCGAATAGAAAACCTTGTTTGCATCATGGTAACAGGCTGAAAGTTGCTGTGTATTGTTATTACAGAACATTTATAGTATATAAGAATAGTCTATTAGTGTTATGAATTTGAATTACCTTGACTTTCGAGATTTGTTTAAAGCATTGTCGTCGTTTTATTTCTTAAAATATAATATGTATAAGACAAGTTTGTACAAGATGTAGTTGTCAAATGATTTGTACATTTACATCATGTTGATAACTTCATGTGTGGTGCACTTGGAATAGAATTTTCTTTAACTAGACGGTTAATAAAGAAAATTTACTTGAATCATGTTGTAGTTACATTTTCAAGTTGGCTAGTTAAAAATCATTTTAAAAATCAAGAATCGGTCAAACGTTCTGAAAAAAACGAGATGGAAATTTTTTGCCATGTCGCCCAGCCCTACTTTCACCTACATCACACGTGACCTTTCCATCATGATTACGTAATGCGTGAGGTTTAGCTAGTGCAAGACGAGCATTTGTGTGTTTTTTGTTTTTTTTGTAATATAATATAATTTATTCCTGTGACGGTACTCCAGATACTCCAGTCTTTAGTTTTACATAAACCTTCAGAAATCATTTTAAAGGAGAAGTTCACTTCCAGAGCAAAACTTTACAGATAAATTACTCACCCCCCTTGTCATCCAAGATGTTCATGTCTTTCTTTGTTCAGTTGATAAGAAATTATGTTTCTTGAGGAAAACATTCCAGAATGTTTCTCCATATAGTGGACTTCAATGGTGCCCCCCAAATTTGAACCAAAATGCCGTTTAAATGCAGCATCAGATGGCTCTAAATGATCCCAGCTGAGGAAGAAGGGTTCCCCTTCAGTCGTTTCACTACGACGTTACATATGGGAACTCGCCTGAGAGACCAATCATCTCTGAGCCTTATTCAAAAGGCCAATGAACATTCATGAACATTGGCGAGTGGTATTTGCATGCCGAGCCACTCCCCCGTACATACGGGTATATAAGATGGCGGCGTGCAACCACTCATTCAGATTTTCGCTTCAGAGCCTCGTCTCGAGCCTGGAAGCCTCTGAAAAAAAAGAGTTCCTGTGAGTTCCTGCTCTCTCTCCACTGGCGTGCTGCCAACACTAAAAGAGCTTAATCTAAAAGAGCGTTTGGCAGCCGCCAGCGAGATCCTGCGGGCTGCCGTTATCACGGCAACAAGAAGCCTTTGCAAACCAGCGAGCCTCCCGTTGAGTGCACAGTTGTGCCGCGGTCCTCCCTGGGCAAACCGGGATCTAAAAGAGCAAATTTCTCACGGCTGTCGAGGACATTTTTCCCGGGATGTCTCTCCGGCCGTGCGCTTCTGGGTGCGGTAGTTTCCTCGCCTCGATGGACGGACATGATCGCTGCCTCACGTGCCTGGGCCGAGAGCACGCTGAGACAGCGTTCACGGATGGTTTGTGCGTTCATTGCGAACGCATGACCATGGCCGCGTTAAAGTCCCGCCGCTCGTTCGCGAGTTGGCTCCCCTCGTCGTCTTCCCGCGGCAAGTCTTAAAGGAGCCGTCAAGGTTTTTTTTCAGGCTGCCGCGGCAACGCGCGGGGGGGACATCCAGGTGATTATGCAGAATGCTCCGCCGGCCAGCAAAGCCCCGCGGACTTCTGCACCACCGCGTGGTCCCGTTGAGTTGCCAAAGCAGTTCGCTTCCCCGCACGCCGGGCTGAGTGTCTCCTTTGGCGCTCCTCAGGAGGTAGAGATGTCTGCTGCTGCGTCAGAGGGAGAGTCGGAAGGTGAGGTGGACAGCTCGGCGGCTCGGCCCCCTCTGCGGTCGCCGCCCGTCTGAGCTGGACGCTGAACTATCGGCTATGTTCCTCCGAACCGCCAAGGAGATCAGTCTGGAGATGCCTAAAAACACCTCCGGCTGATCCTTCAAGGCTGGATGATTGGTTTCTGGGGAGGGCCTCCGCGGCACGGCCGCGCCCCCCCCCCAGTGCCTTTCTTCCCGGAGGTGCACGAGGAGCTGGTGAGGACTTGGCGAGTCCCGTACTCGTCTCGTTCACGGCCCAGTTCCTCTCCCCTCGCCACTCTCGATGGTGGAGCAGCCGGGGGTTATGTGGCGGTCCCACAGGTTGAGCGCGCGATCACCTGGCGGGATCAGCCGCATCTCCCCTCCAGGGCGTGTGAGCTTCGTCCGCTCTGGCGGGCAGGGCTTACCACGCCGCTGGGCAGGCTGCTACCGCCCTGCACGCTGTGGCAACCCTGGGGGTCTACCAAGCCCGGGCGTTGAAACAGCTGCACGAGGGTGGTCCTGACCGAGGGATTATGTAGGAACTCCGTGCCGCCGCCAACTTCGCCTTCAGAGCGACGAAGGTTACGGCACGTTCCCATGGCCAGGTGATGTCCGCAGTAGTGGTCCAGAAGCGACACTTATGGTTGACCTTGGCTAGATGGCAGACGTCGACAAAGCTCTCTTTCTCGACGCTCCCATCTCCCAAGGCGGCCTATTCGGCGACACCGTCGAGGACTTAAAAGGAAAAAAAAAAAAACAGTTCTCGGCGGTTCAGAAGCAGATGGAGGCGCATCCTGCCCTGCCGCGACATAACGTCCCCGGGGCTTCAACCTCCGCCTGCCCGTCGCCAAGGGCACCCCCCTGCGGCTCCTAAACAACCCAGCTCCGTCCCCTGCCGAGGCACACGGTGCTAGATTGGCAGCTCGACGTCGAGCTGGCCGCGGGAGAGCGGCGCCACCTGCGTTTCAGGGACCGGCCAGGAAAACCCGCAGCAGAGCTGCGAAGCGTCCCTGACGCGGGCAACCCAGAGGTGACGTCCTCACTGCCGTGGAGGGCCGGGAGCTACTGTCTGCTATTTCACAAAGGATTTTCTCACCTCTGGGGTCCGGCCCCGAGTTTCCTTTCCGAGCAGCGCCTTGCCTCCTCGAATTCGGACTCGGAGCTCGACATCGCCAGCGCGGGAACCAGGGAAGAAGGTAAGCGCTGCCCAGTGCAGTCAGACTTTTCTCCAGGACGTTTTTTCCTTCTGGGATCAGTCCCTTCCCCTTCCCCCCCCAGGCTGCCCCCCCGTGGTCACGTCGGTCAACGTTCCTTTCATTCCACCTGGCGACCAGGCTGGGAGTCTGGCTTCAGCTCCCCAGCCCCTCGCGGTGGTTGATTCGGACGGTACGTCTCGGCTATGCGATTCAGTTCGCCAGGCGTCCGCCCAGGTACAGAGGCGTCCTTTCCACTTTTGTCCACTCGGACACACATGCCGCTGTGCTTCGTGCGGAGATTGCTGTCCTACTGGCGAAGGACGCAATCCAGCCTATCCCTCCAGCCGAGATGAAGTCAGGGTTTTACAGCCCTTACTTCATCGTGCCCAAAAAAGAGCAGTGGGTTAAGACCTGTCCTGGATCTTTGAGCCCTGAATCGGTCCCTTCTCAGGCTGCCGTTCAAGATGCTCACGACGAAGCGCATGCTTACATGCACTCGTCCGCAGGATTGGTTTGCAGCCATCGACCTGAAGGACGCGTACTTTCACGTCTCGATTTTACCTCGCCTCAGACCCTTCCGACGGTTTGCTGTCGAGGGTCGAGCGTGTCAGTACAAAGTGCTTCCATTTGGCCTGTTCCTCTTTCCCCGTGTCTTTACGAAAGTCACGGAGGCTGCCCTGTCCCCCCTAAAAGCTGGCTGACGGGCATTCGCATTCTCAACCATCTCGACGACTGGCTTCTCATAGCTCACTCGCGAGATCTGTTGTGCGAACAGAGGGACGTGGTGCTCCGGCACCTCAGCCATCTGGGCCTTCAGGTCAACCGAGAGAAGAGCAAACTCTCCCCAAGCAAAAAAAAGAGAGGATCTTTTTTCTCGGTGTGGAGCTGGACTCGGTCGATATGACAGCCCGCCTCACCAACGAGCGCGCGCAGTCAGTGCTGAAGTGTCTGGAATCATTCAGACACAAGACAGCGGTCCCTCTCAAAACATTTCAGAGGCTCCTGGGGCATATGGCAGCCGCAGCCGCAGTAACGCCGCTCGGCTTGCTTCATATGAGACCGCTTCAGCGCTGGTTACACGATCGAGTCCCGAGATGGGCATAGCACCGTGGCGCACTCCGGATTGGCGTTTCCCCGCAGTGTCGCCGCCTGTTCAGCCCGTGGTCCAGGCATCTTGTGGTATACACGGATGCCTCTTCCACGGGTTGGGGTGCTGTATGCAACGGGCAAGCAGCCTCGGGCTCCTGGACAGGACCCCGACTGCAATGGCATATCAAATGCCTAGAGTTGTTGGCTGTGCTTCTTGCGCTTCGTCGCTTCCGACCGATGTTGCGCCACAAGCACGTGCTTGTTCGCACCGACAGCACTGCGACCGTAGCCTATATCAACCACCAAGGTGGTCTTCGCTCCCGTCGCATGTCACAACTCGCCCGCCATCTGCTCCTGTGGAGTCAGACGTGGCTGAAATCGCTACGTGCCGTTCACATTCCAGGAGAACTCAACCGTGCAGCCGACCAGCTCTCACGGCAGTCCACCCATCCTGGAGAATGGCGACTCCACCCCCAGGTAGTCCAGCTGATTTGGAGCAATTTCGGCAAAGCCCAGATAGATCTGTTCGCTTCTCCCGATTCCTCCCACTGCCAGCTGTTTTACTCCCTCAGCGAGGCTCCCCTCGGCAGGGACGCGCTGGCACACAGCTGGTCTCCGGGGCCCAAGTACGCCTTTCCCCCAGTGAGCCTCCTTGCACAGACACTGTGCAAGATCAGGGAGGACGAGGAGCAGGTTCTGCTGGTTGCGCCATACTGGCCCACCCGGACCTGGTTTCCAGACCTCATTTCCCTTGCGGCAGCCCCTCCCTGGAAGATCCCCTTGAGGAGAGACCTTCTTTCTCAGGGGATGGGCACAATTTGGCACCCGCGTCCCGACCTATGGAACCTGCACGTCTGGCTCCTGGACGGGACGCGTCAGACCTCTCCGGCCTTTCACAGGCCGTGATAGATACTATCACTCAGTCTAGAGCTCCCTCTACAAGGCAGGCCTATGCACTGAGATGGGGTCTGTTCGTTGACTGATGCTCCTCTCGTGGAGAGGACCCACAGAGATGTCCGATTGCAGTAGTGCTTTCCTTCCTGCAGGAGAAGTTGGAGCGCAGGCTGTCCCCTTCGACTCTCAAAGTGTACGTTGCTGCCATCGCAGCGTATCACGATGCAGTGGATGGAGCATCCCTTGGTAAGCACCAACTGGTCGTGAGGTTCCTTAGAGGTGCGAGAAGGGTTAATCCCCCTAGACCGCACCTCGTACCCTCTTGGGATCTCGCCGTCACCCTCCAGGGTCTACGGCAGGCCCCATTTGAGCCACTCGCGTCAGTAGAGCTGAAATATCTGTCTCTTAAGACAGCGCTCCTGACCGCGCTGGCCTCCATCAAGAGGGTAGGGGACCTACAAGCCTTCTCTGTCGACGAAGCGTGCCTGGAATTCGGGCCCGGCGATTCTCACGTCATCCTGAGACCCCGGCCCGGTTATGTGCCCAAGGTTCCCACCACGCCTTTCCGCGATCAGGTGGTGAACCTGCAAGCTCTGCCCCTGGAGGAGGCAGACCCGGCCTCTGCGCTGCTGTGTCCAGTCCGCGCCCTCCGTATATATGTGGACCGCACTCGGCACTTCAGACGCACCGAGCAGCTCTTTGTTTGCTTTGGAGGTCAGCAGAAAGGGAATGCTGTCTCCAAACAGAGGTTGGCCCATTGGGTGGTAGATGCCATCTCCCTGTCATATCAAAACCAGGGAGAGCCATGCCCCTTAGGTGTTCGTGCCCACTCCACAAGGAGTGTTGCCTCATCCTATGCGTTGGCTCATGGCGCCTCACTAGCAGATATCTGTAGAGCTGCGGGCTGGGCGACACCTAATACCTTCGCTAGGTTCTACAACCTTCGCGTTGAGGCCGTGTCCTCCCGTGTCTTAACATAGACATCAGGTAAGCGGGAGACCGGCTGGTGTCGGCTTGCTGCGCCACTCCTAATGGATCCGTGCGCTATATCCCTCAGTTGTTCCCTCCGGTGAACCTTGGGTCCTCCATGCCCCGCAGTCAGGCCTAGCTGCGGAGTAGTGCCTGACTGTGCTCCGGCTGGGTCTCCTTCGCCCAGCAGGTTGTGGCAACATGTCTCAGTATTTTTCCAAGGTCAGCTAGAAGGCCGCTGTTTCCCTCATATATCTCTACAAGTTATAGATATATTGAATTATTTTTATTCCACATGTAGACATCTCATGTGCTCCGCCCCCCCAACTTCTGCTTCAGTAACAACTGGCATCCCTGTGGGGTCCCCTATTGGCCCTCAGGGCGTTGGGAAGGTTACGTTCATATCCATCTGCTGACACGTCCGCCTGTCAGCACGTGGGTCTGTGCGTAACGCGGCGTCAGGGTCGTGGCCTGTTCCATGGGTCTGTTCCCATATGTAACGTCGTAGTGAAACGACTGAAGGGGAACGTCTAGGTTACGTACGTAACCCTCGTTCCCTGAAGGAGGGAACGGAGACGTTACATCCCCTGCCACGACCCTACGTCGCGCTGACGCCGGGTTGCTACTCGGCTCCTCAGCGAAAACCTGAATGAGTGGTTGCACGCCGCCATCTTATATACCCGTATGTACGGGGGAGTGGCTCGGCATGCAAATACCACTCGCCAATGTTCATGAATGTTCATTGGCCTTTTGAATAAGGCTCAGAGATGATTGGTCTCTCAGGCGAGTTCCCATATGTAACGTCTCCGTTCCCTCCTTCAGGGAACGAGGGTTACGTACGTAACCTAGACGTTTTATCTAGCTAAACGATCAGTCATTTTCTAAACAAATTGACAGTTTTTATACTTTTTAACCTCAAATGCTTGGTATGTCAGAAAAATTCTTCTTCACTGTCAAAATCATCCTACATCGCTGTTTTACCATTTTTTTATAATGGGTGTTTGATCTTCTTTGCATGTTCACTTTGTAAACACAGGGTCAGTATTTCTGCAGCGATGTAGGACGATTTTAAAGTTGGGGAAGAAAAGATTGGAGTTTTTTTGACATACCCTAACTGTCTTGACCGTATTGAACCAGAAAAAAAGTTCACACAGACTTAGACAAGATGAGCGTTTGAGGTTAAAAAGATTATAAATTGTCAATTTGTTTCAAAAATGACAGATCGTTTAGCTAGATAAAACCCTTCTTCCTCGGCTGGGATCATTTAGAGCCATCTGAAGCTGCATTTAAACTGCATTTTGGAAGTTCAAACTTGGGGGCATCACTGAAGTCTACTATATGGAGATAGTTCCTGAAATTTTTTTCTCAAGAAACATAATTTCTTATCGACTGAAGAAAGAAAGACACAAACATCTTGGATGACAAGGGGGTGAGTAAATCATCTGTAAATTTGAACTTCTCTTTTAATATGCTGATTTGCTGCTCAAGAAACATTTATTATTATCAATGCTTCATATTTTGGTGAAAATCATGAAACTTTAATTCTGGATTCATTAAATAGAAAGTTCAAAAGACTCTTGAAACATCTTTTTTTAAACAAAAGACTCTTTTGTAACATTGTAAATGTTTTTATTGTCACTTTGCATCATTTTAATGCATCCGTGCTGAATAAAAGTATTAACCTGTATAAAAAAATGTATATATTTTAAAATATTTTACTCTTAGTTGACCTATATAGTTTTTATAAACTTTTTATCAGTATAAAAAGGTCTTAAGATGCTTATTAACTTCTTTCTTTCTTTCTTTGATCTCTCTGTCTTTCTCTCAGACGAGTTTAACCCTGAGATCCCTAAACTGGAGAAGAGCGTCAGCGGCAGCAGTCCGTCTGGAGACCGACTGTTAATCACTGTGGCGACGCTTCTCCTCGCTGCTCTCCTCGTGTCCTAGCAACCGTCTCCTTTTCTCTCTCTGACATTTCTGAGCCAGCAGTCCCGAGCGCTCCAAAAAAAAGATCGCCTTTCGTTCAACCTGTGCGGGAGATTATCCAATCAGAACAGATTAACCACTAGTCGAGCCCTAAACGTGGGAGCTAATTGTAGATCTACCGCACCCAAATAGTGGCCTTTGTCTCCACAATTTTGGACCTTACGAATAAGGACAACATGCATCAATTTCAGAATTTGCCTTCGTGATGGAACGTCCACTCTTCTCAAACATAATCGCGGAGAATTTAAAAAAATAAAACTAATCCGGATAGACAGTGAGGTCTCTACCTCCAGCTACGTCTGTTTTCATCTTCAATGAACATATCCAGACTGGGGGCAGCTCTTGAGGTGGACATTTTGAGACTGACATGAGCTCAAATGGATACGACAAGCGCTATAGTGGTCAGCACTTTGACCGCTGGATCTCAGCTGAGGGACTCGAAGAGTATTGGAGACCTTTGATCCTGTCTTAACATTCTGTCACAACCCATACCTATGTGACTGCAATATGTGTCAGTCATTGATAGTGCTGCAGCAGAGATCAATAAAACTCATTTGCCAGTCACTAAGTTCAGGTGTTAGGCTTATGAATCGATCACAGAAAGGCCCGGCTGCTGTTTCTGCTAGTTGACGGGCTGGAGTCTCGTCTGTGAGCTGTAATGGGAACGCTTTCCATCTAGTTTCCTAGTTCCAATGCTGAACTTGGAAACTAGAGGCACATTATCGGTCAGAGACCATCACTTTTGTACATTGTGTGACCGAAAACGTTTGGTCATCAAGCAGCGCACATACCGAAAGAGAATCGAATGAGTGGTAGATGTATAGATAGGCTTTTATTTGCTATAGTGTGTACGTGTCATCAAGGGAAGGTACTGGATTGGTCAGTGCCACTGATTAGCATAGTGGCCATTTTTGTAAGAGCGGACAAGTCGTAAACTGCAATTCGCTGTTTTATATCGAAGAATTGCGATGCAGAATTAGTTTTTACCGTACGATACATATTTAACTGCTCTTTGAGTATGTTACTTTATATACTTAATTTATTGAGTTATTTATTGATCATTTGATCCTTTTTTGAAACTTTGTGAGTTTTCGTCTGCTTTCTTGAGGGATCTTTCCTCATCTTTGCTAATGCCAAATTATTTTGTTTGTTTTTGTTCATTTCATGGCCTTTATTTCTGTTCATGTGCCAGCAGCTCATAATTACAGAAAAAATCTAATGCATCTCATCTATTGCTCTCAGTTGAAATAGGTGCATTATCTTCATATAGGACAGTGTGAGATTGTTGTAGTCTATATTGGTGGGCGGGGCTGGGGGGGCTTTTGGGGAGGGGTTTATTGAATGGGCGGAGCTTCAGTGCAGTAATGGAATGAATATGCATTCCTCAGACCGCTGCAGACAATGTCAAGGGTGAATGTCTATGTAAATGTGTCTGCGTATGTGTCTTATGAGTGTGCACTTTACAGGGGATCGTATGAAAGTGTGCGCGTTTTGGCATTTTCATATGCATTTAGATACACATTTGTAGGTTTTAAATACTCAAGCTTGCGTGAGAGTTTCGGCTGGTGAGAATGGCGCGGGCGAGAACGAAAGCATTTATCATTGTTGGAAACAACAGTACCAATCGTGTTTACCTTAGAATGATTACAAACATGTAAACGAATCATGAATGACAATTACCAGAATGAAACTTAATAAACCATTCTTATTTTAACAGCCTTACTGTTGTTCTTATTGTCTGCAGGTTGCATTCAGAACATTTCTGAATGGCAATCAGCATGGCATGAATGTTTTGTGTAAATGAGTATGCACTGACTCATCCAAATATTTTGTTTGTGCTTTTAAAGTTTTGTTTCAGTACTATTTGTAACCACTCCTTTTTTCCAAGGTACGCTGGTTGTAAATTCACATTTGCTTCCTGAGTGACAGCTTGAATTGAAGCTGGGCTGAAAATATGTAATGCACAGTAATACCTCTCAATAAAATTTAAATTTGTTAATATTAGTTAACTACATTAAGGGATAGTTTACCCAAAAATTAAAATTACCCCATGATTTACTCACCCTCAAGCCATCCTAGGTGTATACAGTATGACTTTCTTCTTTCAGATGAATACAGTCGGAAATATATTAAAAATGTCCTGGCTCTTCCAAGATTTACAATGGCTGTTGAGATTTTGAAGTCCAATAAAGTGCATCCATCCATCATCAAGTAGTCCACACAGCTCCAGATGGTTAATAAAGGCATTCTGAAGCAAATCGATGCATTTGTGTAAGAAAAATATGTTTTTTTTGTTCGGTGATAGTTGTTCGTGAGTCCCTTGTTTGTCTTGAACATTTAAACTGCCCACTGTTCTTCAGAAAAATCTCTCAGGTCACACCTATTATTTGGTTTTCCAGCATTTTTGTGTATTTGAGTCCTTTCCAACAATCACTGTATGATTTTGAGATCCATCTTTTCACACTGAGGACAACTGAGGGACTCATATGCAACTATTACAGAAGGTTCAAACGCTCACTGTTGCTCCGGAAGGAAACACGATGCATTAAGAGCCGGGGGGTGAAAACTTTTGGAATTTGAAGATCAGGGTAAATTTTACTTATTTTGTCTTCTGGGAAACATGTAAGTATCTTCTGTAGCCTCTGAAGGTCAGTACTAAATGAAAAAAATATGATATTTAGGCAAAATAAGAAAAATGTACACATCTCTATTCTGTTCAAAAGTTTTCACCCCCAGCTCTTAGTGCATTGCGTTTCCTTCTGAAGCATTGGTGAGCATTTGAACCTTCTGTAATAGTTGCATATGAGTTCCTCAGTTCCTCTTTGAAAAGATGGATCTCAAAGTGATACAGTCATTGTTGGAAAGGGTTCAAAATACACAAAAATGCTGAAAAACTAAAGAATTGTGGGACCTGAAGGATTTTTCTGAAGAATAGCGGGCAGTTTAACTTTTCAAGACAAACAAGGGACTCATTAACAACTATCACCAAAACAGCTGTTGATCATTCAGGTAGCAACACAGCATTAGGAATCAAGTGTATGTAAACTTTTGAACAGGTTAATTTTTATAAATTGATCTTTTGTTTTCTCTTGTGGACTTTATGTAAATGCATTTTGTGTGAAATATCTTATTCAGGTCATGCATTTTGTATGATCCCTTTTATTTTGGTAAAATAATTAACATTTTGCAGATTCTGCAAGGTGTATGTATACGTTTGACTTCAACTGTATATGGTTACTTTTATTGGTAATAAGACAGCTATGTAAGATGTTTCTTGTAAAAGCTTTTTACTTTAATTAGAATGTTGTCCACACACCTGAGTCTGTTTCTAGAAGGTACATCTGTCTCGTTTTTTATCTCTCCATCTGTGTTTTGCACTTTGTCTCTCTTTGTATTTTTTTCTGCTCTGTTTCACACCCATACGTACTCATTCACATTCAGCTAGACCAAACACACGTCTGTCTCCTCAGGTAAAAGGTTACTATAGTGATGAGAATCTGACCTCAGAAACTCCTGCACCGTACACTTCTTCTCTTACGACACAAATCAAAGTGCCCATCATTAGGGAACACACACATACACACAACATAAAACACTCCACTGACAGTCCTGGGAACATGCAGTTGTTCTTCTCAATTTCGGCCCTTCCATCTAAGGAGAAAATGCCTTGGAGCAAAACGTGTTTGTGCACATCTGTCTGTCTTTTATTCTCTTTTTTTCGTTATGTCTTTCTCTTGTTCAGTTCCAAGGACACTCCATGTACAGGCGAAGATAATCAAGACCGTCGGGATTCAAGGGTGATCAAGGGTAAGCAAGATCAAATGTCACATCAAACATGCCCAACTCAGCTGCACATAGTAATTGTGCAATTAATCATTCTAACTAATAACATGGTTGCACATTTCATAAAAGCCATTATTGGCTGTGTGTTTCTGTGGGTGATCCAATTTGTCCATCACAGTAACAGTTGTAATGGTGATGAGATAAATATTCTGAGGCCTTTTAAGCATGACCAGACTGACTGTGTGTAATAGCTTGGCACTGATGTTAAGGGAAAATCGCGGTAGAATGTGTTAAGGTGAGTAGTGCTGTATTATTGATAGGTAAAAGTAACTTGTAACCAAAATACTAACACACAGTGTTAGGTATTCACAATCAGTGTGGATCTGCCTTTAAGCAACTTGTGTAAAGGAGCTCACAGCTGACTTCCTTCAGGCGACACATATGCTGCTACTCGACCTCCCAGATTGTGGTGGCATCTCGGCCATTGTGAGGGCTTTGTCTTGCAGAGTAACAGGAATTTATTCTTATCTATTTAATGAAAAGTCAAAATATATGAAAGTTCCAGAGGGAATGATTTTCCCTGACTAACTTTTCTTCTTCTCCATGACTTCAAAACGAAATATGGTTGTATGTTTTTTCTTCTGTTTTTTTTATTTTCCATTTTGTAATGTAGAAGCTTGTGTAGGAAGAATGTATTACATATGTGATTTCTATATATATAAGAATTCTCTTATGCTCATCAAGGTTGCATTTACTTGATCAAAAATACAGAAAAAACAGTAATATTGTGAAATATTATTACAGTTTAAAATCATGGTTTTCTATTTTAATATATTTTAAAATATAATTTATTGCTGTGATACAAAGCTGAATTTTCATTAGCTATTACGCCAGCCTTGTGTCACGTGATCCTTCAGAAATCATTCTAATATGCTGAATTATTACTTTTATTATCAAGGTTGGACACAGTGATTTTTTTTTTTTTCTGGATTCGTTGATGAATAAAAAGTTAAATAGAACAGCATTTATTCAAAATAGAAATATTTTCTAATATTAAAAAGTCTCTGCTATCACTTTTTATCAATTTAACACATCCTTGGTGAATAAAAGTATTAATTTCTTTCAAAACAAAAAAAAAAGAATAAAAATTTACTGTACACAAACTTTTAAATGGTAGTTTATAAAAGATTTCTATTTTACATAAATGCTGTTCTTTTAACTTTTATTTGTTAAAGAATCCTGAAAAAATATCACAGGTTCCAACAAAATATTAAGTAGCACAACTGTTTTCAACATTGATAGTAAATCAGCATATTAGAATGATTTCTGAAGGATCATGTGACATTGAAGACTGGAGTAATGATGCTGAAAATTCAGGTTGCATCACAGGAAAAAAATTACATTTTAAAATATATTCACATAGAAAACACATATTTTACATTGAAAAAATATTTCACAATATTACAGTTAATAAACATTAAAAAAAAAAACATTAAAAATCTTACTGATCCCAAACTTTTGAATGGCATATATTAATGCTGTCAAAATTGATACTTTGTATTCAAAGTCTTTTCAAAGTCAAATCATGTGATAGCTACAGTGGGGGAAAAATAATTTGATCCCCTGCTGATTTTCTATGTTTTCCCACTGACAAAGAAATGATCAGTCTATAATTTCAATGGTAGGTTTATTTGAATAGTGAGAGACAGAGTAACAAAACAAAACAAAAAATCCAAAAAAACGCATTTCGAAAAAGTTATAATTGATTCGCATTTTAATGAGTGAAAATAAATATTTGATCCCCTATCAATCAGCAAGATTTCTGGCTCCCAGGTGTCTTTTATACAGGTACCGAGCTGAGATTAGGAGGACTCTCTTAAAGGCAGCGCTCCTAATCTCAGTTTGTTACGGGTTTAGAAGACGCCTGTCCACAACAGCAATCAATCAATCAGATTCCAAACTCTCCACCATGGCCAAGACCAAAGAGCTGTCCAAGGATGTCAGGGACAAGATTGTAGACCTACACAAGGCTGGAATGGGCTACAAGACCATCGCCAGTTCAGTGATCGTGAGAACGGTGAGGAATTAGCCCAGCGCTACACAGGAGGTTCTTGTCAATGATCTCAAGGCAGCTGCGCCCTGCGGCGTGTTACGACTCTGACGCGGCCACTCTAGTCAATGATTGTGTTTATACCTATACCTGCCACTGTGGCTCGTTGAAGTGTCTCAGAAGATGCTCTCCGCGCTGCATCGCTAAAGTTAGGCTAATCCCTCACCTCGTCCCTACCCACCCCCCAACCATTTGAATTTACGTAGGGTGGGCTTTATTTTAATGATATTCTAATGGACCACGTTGTGACATCATAACATCCAGTAAACAAACGCTGTAGTCCAAAGGAGCTGTTCGTTGTAGTTCTTGAAAAGGGCTTTTTTAAAAAAAAAAAAATAAATATCTCCCTTTGGAGTGGATTTTGAGATTTGTAACTTTGTAGATCTTTTATATGCCCAACCATACACACCACACACTGACTAAAATTCAAAAAGTGAAAAAGCATAATAGGACCCTTTTAAACATATGCATTTAGCTTCAAATGGCATCTTTGATGACAGTATTCTATAAAAATTATTTGCATTCTGATTTTGACACCAAACGGCACATTCTCTTATTCCATGGATTTTACCCGTTTACTTCCACATGTTACCAGTGTTTTTCTGCAACCACTATGCGTAACTGTGACATCTACTCCAAATTAGTCTAGGTGTGAGGAATAGGTTGAAATCCAACTACTGTAGCTGTTGAATGAAATATCACTGCATGCACATATGAGAGAAGCAAGGCGTTTGGCATTGATTTTTGTAAACGCAACTTTTGTAGTTTTAAATGTGTGAAGATTCTACTAAATTCTCATTTTATACTTCACTGGAAAAATAACAGCGTATGGGTTTGGAACAGCATGAGGGTCAATAATCCCAGAATTTTCTTTTTTGACCCATTCAGATTTTGGTTTGCCATTAACTTTCAATAATGTGTTTCAATACCCTCTAAAACTTCACTCCTGAAACTAAAAGTCTGGTTGTGTAATCAGCGGCCCTGAATGAGCTGATGATGTCAGTTTTTGGCCTGGCATCCGTCCCGGGCACAGAGAGCTTCATTAGCCTGTGGTGCACCACCAGAGGGTGTCAGGTTCATCTGTGGCCTTCAACTCCCAATTATCTTGTACCATTAACAACAATAATACTAATTATGTCTGACATTAAATGGTACAATGTCACCATTGTATCGCTTGCTGCAGACTGTATCACTTGGACAGATGGTGCAACTAACAAAAAGGCCACTAACAGGGATCCTATTGTCCATTTAGACATGGATTAAGGTCCAGTTTGGAGCAACAGCCCTAATTACACCAAGATGGTTGCCAGATTTTGCCCATATGGATTTTGGCGATGCTTTGTTTTTCAGTTCATGTTAAATACTAATGACATGGTACCACAATGATTGTTGGCATTTTGAGCACTATTGTGTAGTGAGGTAAGACAAAACCATAATGCTAGATTTGCTTTGCCAGCCATTTTCAGTAGGAAACAAAGATTTAAACTTAATTGTTGTTTGATTATGTCTACATGAGTTGTTTTTAAAGGCAACCTGTTAGTTGTTTTTGCAGAGCTTAATGCTAACTTGCTGATTCCCTCAGTGTCCTATTGTTGTAATCAGAACGAGCAAAGCCTAACTCGAAGTCTTAGCTAATCATGTGTGGCCTGATTTTTTGGGTTACGACAAGTATCAAAGTCTTCATATTGCATGCTAATTGACTAGTGCACTCATGAAGATGTCTTGTGGAGTCTGACGTTTTCTGAAAATCCAAGACTATTTAGTCTTAAGCAGTTTTCTCTGAATATAAATCACTTATTGAAGCTGTAAGGTGTAAATCTGTTTGAATGTAGCTGCTGGCATGTTCCTGAGATGAAGATAAACCCCATTCTGTCTCTCCTAGATCACTCTGTCTGAAAGTGTCAGTATTAAATTCCCTCTGGCTGACACTTGGCTCCAAACGGCAGATCAGGATCAGGTGTTCCAGCGCTCCTCCCTGCCCCAGTCATTATGAGCTTAAAGATGACACTCCTCCCAGATCAATGCCTGAGAGCACCACTTGAGGAACACAATGTGGACTACTTCTAGAGTTACGGTATGTGGTCTGATTAGTGGTCTGGTAGAAGTTTTGATCATATTGGAAAGTCAAATCATCCTTAAAGCAACAGGTCACCCAAGTTATCATAACTTAAGAACACTTGGAATGCATTTCAGTCATATAGACCACTATGGTGGTTCATTTTTTTCAAGGCTAGACATTATATGTGATAATTTCTGGGATAATGAAAAAAAGATATTCAGGCGACACTCTTAAAAGACACTGTTTTTATTATTATTAATTTTTTAAAAAGTTTATCAATATTATAGATATAATTGTATTTATTTCATAATTTGAAATATTTAAGGGTAATGTATTATTTTTTGTTTATTTCTGTTCTATTTTTATTATTTTTTGTTATATTATTTTTGTTAAATATTTATAATATAATATAACATAACATAACATAATATATAATATAATATAATATAATAGGTTTTTTTATAAATATAAATATAAAAATAAATTATAAGTATACTATTGTATTTTTTTTTATATTTATTAAAGTTAACATTAGTTAATGTATTATGGACAAACAATGTGAACATGAATTACCTAATCTTTAAAATTGCCTTTTTTTTTTCTTTTGTTTGTAAGGCTAGACATTATATGTGATAAGTTATGGTATAATGATAAAAGATATTCAGGCGACACTCTTAAAAGACTCTCTTTTATTATTTATTTTTTTATTTGTAATAGTTTATCAGTATTATAAATATACTATTTTTTTTATTTATTTAATTATTTGAAATATTTAAAGGTAGTGTATTATTTATTGTTTTGTTTATTCTGTTTTTGTAATATTTTGTTATATAACATTTTAATAAAATGTATTAAATAAAATTTAATAAAAAAAGTTTTTTTATATATATTTTACCAATATTATAAATAAGCTTTTATTTTTTTTTTTAAATAAAGGTAGTGTCTTATTTTGGTTTATTTCTGTTTTACTTTTATTTTTATTATATATTTAGAATATAATATAATATAATATAATATAATAGGGTTTTTAAAATTTTATATACATTTTATTTAAAGGTAGTAGTCTTATTTTTTTGTTATTTTGTTCATTTTATAAATACGTTTTTTAAATATTCTAAATATACTATTTCTTTTTTATATATATTTATTAAAGTTAACATTAGTTAATGTATTATGGGAAAACAATGTAAACAATCATGTATTTACCAATTACCTATTACCTATTCTTTAAAATTGCCTTTTTTTTCTTTTCTTATTTTTTTGAAGGCTAGACATTATATGTGATAATTTATGATATAATGATAAAATATATTCAGGCAGCACTTTCCTTTGCTTTAATAGTTTATTTATATTACAAATCTACTATTTATTTATTTATTTAACAAATTTTCTGTACATTCATATTTAAAGGTAAAGTCTTATTTTGTTTTATAAGTAAATTTTTAAATGTAAGATTTTATTTGTATTTTGTGAATTTTATAAATATATTTATACATTTAATAAAATAAAATTAAATGATTAAAGTCAGCATTAGTTCATGTATTATGTGAACAATCATGTATACCAATTACCAATTAATATAAATATAGATGAATAAACCCTCTAAAATTATTCATTGTTAGCTAATGATACCTATTACAATAACTACTGTTACTTTACAAAATTGTTTACCATGACTCTTGATAGGAAAATGGTTGTTGACTATAAAGTGATGAGTGTGATGGTGAATGTACATTTATGTACTGCTGAATAATTGTTTAGTGGTTTCGTATGACTGCTGAAGTGTTAGTTTGACTGAAAGACGAAAAAGTCATAAATCGGAAGTGGGACGTTTTGTTTAGCGGTCACTTTGGGTTCATTCGACATTTTCAGCATCATTAGTGCAGAGATAAACCATCTGTGTGTGTGTGTGTGTGCGTGTGTGTGTGGTCGGGTGATTCCCCAGTCTAGCTACACCGTCTGGACTCGTCACAGATACAGATGCAGCCCAAAAGCTTGCCAGATCTCATGATCTCTCTCTCTATTTCTCTCTTTCCCTCACTCTGTTGCATCCTGATCTGTTTGTCTTCTTTTTCTCATCAACTCCAAATCTTTTTTTTTATCACGCTCCTGCTGTTAGTTTCATTCTCACTCTCTCTCGTTTCCTCGGAACTGCATAGAAATGTATTCAGGTCATCACATTATAGTCAGATGTTTCCTTGTAAAAACAATCAGTTTGTTTTTTTTTTTTTAACTGGAAGTGTGATGATGGGTGATTTGAGGAATGAGTTTTAGTTGCAAAAAATTATGTGTAAGTTGTTTTTGGCTTTCACAGAAAATGTCTGCGATGGGATTAGAATGTGAATTCTGTCAAAGCAAAGTTATTGTGCTCTTTATGAGCTGCCAGGCCTTAAATCTGGAAATCTGGAAACACAAGTCAAGTCAAATTCATTTGTATAGTGCCTTTCATTATACAGATCATTTCAAAGCAGCTTTATTAACAGAAAAGCATAATGACTAAAAGTCATATAGTGCCTTAATGCCTTATCACAGACTGGTTATATAGCCATTTTGGTGATATGGCTATATATAACGTGATCTCATGAATTCAGATATGGCTATATTGTGATTTGTTTGACAAACGCCTGCGACAAAACGTCATTTTTCCAGTTTAATCAGCAATCATTTGAGCAACAAACTGATCATTCATTAAAAACTTGGTAAGGATATGATCACCTAAATGCTTCTAGGTTTAACGTTTTACATATATCATCTAAAGTATTGTTTTTTTAGCAGCATGTTGAAGATGTGTGCTATTACTTGTCCAAGACGCCCTGATTTGCTTCTGCCAGATGATAAAAGAAGCAAAAAACCCTCAAAGCCTTACATCGAGAGAGGATTGCATGTCTTAGCCTGTATGCAACACCATTCAACAACCATCACTCTAGTAAAGGCCATTTAGGCCATTTGCCTTGTTCTCCCTTACAAAAAATAAGTTAATTCAAGTGTGCTATTAGTATACTTCTTTTAAACTAAAAATAGGAAAGTATACTTTCAATCTACTTTTTATGTACTTCTCAGAAATGTGCTTTATATACTTATCAGAAATATACTTAAAATTACATTTAAGTATACTTGAATATATTCGAGCTATACTTGTGCTCTGAGAATCCGTGTTTTCATTGTTATACTTGAGAGATGCCATTACACATCTTCTGAGCAGAATTCCAAAACACAGGAGAAGAAACCAAAACAGATGCTTCCACATTGTAAAAAATGCAAATACATATTTTCGATATTATGAAACATTTTGAGTCTCAAATACTAAAAAAATGCTAATTTCTTAAAACTAAACACCCTTGTCGACCAACAAAATTGCGTAAGTGTTCTCCCAACTAGTCAAACACAGTTGTCTGAGCAAAGAATTTCATATTGTTGAAATTAAGGCTTTGTAAGTTCCCAGCATGCATTGCAGCATGAATAAATTATCCAGTTACTGTTATAGGATTATTGTTTTGCTGTTTGCTGACTTAATTTAAACGTTTTTGTTATTGTTTTGTCATTATTGTTAGTTATTTGTTGTACTATGACGTAAAGATCTCATCTTTTTAATATTTGCTGATTGCCACCATTCTTGAGGATTGTGTATCTAGTTTTGAGGCCTAGTTACTTCCAGCTTCTTACATCTCTTTCCTTGATATCTTAATCTTGTAAAATACTTTACAAGCAAAGATAATGTTGTCTATATATTAGACTAAGTTATTCATAATGTTTTGTATGTTCAGATATTCATATAAGAAAGTATATTCAAATTAATACCTAAATAAGGACATAGTAGTATACTTAAATTATTATATAAAGTTTACTTAAAGAAAACTTATGAGTATGCTTGCAGTGTAAAACTATTAATCTAGTAGTTTACTGAGACTATACTTCAAAGTGTACTAAAAATGCATAAAAAAGTATTTAATTAGTAAGCTATCAGTATACCTATAAGTTCACTTTTAGTATACTCGTAGTACAAACTGAAAACATAGATGTAAACTAGTTGTGTACTCACAGTTTACTACTGTTATACTTAAAGTATACTCAAAAGTATACTTTTATATACTAGAAAGTGGGCCAATTTAGTCCCAAAGAGTATTAAAGTAGTACACTGAAAAGTATACTACTAGTACGCTGATATTTGTATACTTACTACATAAAGTATACCTTAAAATATACTTGAACTTTACTTAAGTATACTTAATAAAATAAACTTGAAGTATACTTCTTTTTGGTAAGGGCTACTCAATGTGGCGTCATGGAAAAGCAATAGTTTCTGCTGCTAATGCAGTCATAGAATTGAATTCAGTTCTTATTTCTAGAGCGAAAACGTTTGACAAGGTTGTAAATGAGAAAAGAGAGGAGCGTTCAGCTCGGCGGGTGATTTCAAGCATTCCCAATCTACATAAAAACCTGCTGTTATAAGGCTATGAGTGAATTTTGACTAGCTTTTTTGGATTCTTTCATAGTAAAAATGAGGAACAAATGACTGAGTACAAATCTTTTGGTAAAAACCACCATCAGATAGACTGTATCTATATTATACAGTACAAACGTTGATGTTTAAAGCTGTTCTTGAGAGAGTCAGTCATGAAATTCCTCCACATTCTCCTGTGGAATAATTCATGCAGAGGAATTCTTTATTAGCCTTGTATTATTGGAAAAAGCTATTTCACTCAGGATATTGAAGTTTTTAACTTGCAGAGCTGACATGAAACCCTTCCAGGGTAATGTATGGATTTCTGTACGATAATCTATTGAACAAAAAAGTTAAATGTTTCAACACATGTAATATCGAGGCAGTTCCACATTATGTTCACACCGTGTTTTACTGATTGTTTTTGGCCCACAGGGGGCGCCATATCATACACCGTCTCCCACTCAGAGGCCTTCGGCACTGGCTGTTATATAAACCGCTGTCCAAATGCTTATCAACAATGTGTATTACGCAATAAGCTTAAGAGTACACACCAACTGAACATGCATCAGCTGCTTGTGATATAATTTCCTTGTGTTTATTTGCTGTAGATAGCAGATGACCGCATCGCAGAAATCTTCTTTACATTTATGTAAGTTGGTTATGACATATATTTCATATTTGGTAAGCACTCATAGACATAAAATGTCAGATGTACAGTGGGGTTGAAACGTCTGAGACCACATTGAAAATTTGGGATGGAACATCTGATTTAATCTGGGAAATAAACAGTTTTAGGGTTTTGAAGAAATGAAAACAAGAAAACAGCTTGCTGTCAGTAAAGTGGGACAACTACTAATATGTGACTCTGGACTACAAAATCAGTCATATGGGTCAATTTTTTAAAAATAAATAAGCTTTCCATTGATGTATGGTTTGTTAGGATAGGATATTTGGGCAAGATACAACTATATGAAAATCTGGAATCTGAGGGTGCAAAAAAATCAAAATATTGAGAAAATCACCTTTGAAGTCGTTCAAATGAAGTTCTTAGCAATGCATTTTACTAATCAAAAATAAGTTCTGATTTTTTTACGGTAGCAAATTTACTAAATATCTTCATGGAACATGATCTTTACCTAATGTCCTAATTATTTTTGGCATTTAAAAAAAAAAAGATAATTTTGACCCATACAAAGGCTATTGCTGCAAATAAACCTGTGCTACCTATGACTGGTTTTGTGCTCTAAGGTCACATATATACATATATACTAATCTCATATTCATGTTTATTCAACTTTTCAATCAGAGTGTTATATTAATTTAGATAGATTTTATTTTATTTAATTTTGTAAATATATTATTTACTTTTTATTAATTGTCTATAATTACACTTAAAAAAAATAACATTTTATGAAATACAAAATGCTAAGTGGAAACATTTGTTATTGGTCTCTAATATTTTGATCCCACTTTGAGATATAAATATATATATACATACACACACACACACACACTACTGCTCAAAAGTTTGGGATCAGTAAGAGTTGTAATGTTTTTTAAAGAAGTCTCTTATGCTCATCAAGACCGCATTTATTTGATCAAAAATGCAGAAAACACAAAAATACTGCAAAATGTTATTACAATATAAAATGTTTTTTATTTTAATATGTTTTAAAATATAAAATGAAATAAAAAAATATAAAATTAATTTTCATCAGCTGTTACTCCGGTCTTAAGTGTCACATAATCCTTCAGAAATCATTGTAATATGCTGATTTATTATTAGAATTATCAATGTTGAAATCAGTTATGCTGCCAAATATTTTTTTGGAACCCGTGACTCTTTTTTTTTTTTTGATGAATAACAAGTTAAAAAGAACAGCATTTATTCAAAATAGAAATCTTTTCTAACAATGTAAAACTCTATCCTATCGCTTTTTTATTAATTTAATATATCTTTGGTAAATAAATGTATTAATTTCTTTCAAAAAAGAAATTTACTGACCTCAAACTTTTGAACAGTTTATTCATCATAGAATCCTGAAAAAAGTAGCACAGGTTCCAAAAAAATATTAAGCAGCATTTTCAGCACTGATAATAAATCAGTATATTAGAATGATTTCTGAAGGATCATATAACACTGGAGTAATGATGCTGAAAAATTCAGCTTTGATCACAGAAATAAATTCTATTTTTAATGTATATTAAATAGAAGAGCATTGTTTTACATCGTAATAATATTTCACAATAAAACAAATAAACACAGCCTTGATGAGCATTAGAAACAAGCATTATATATATATATATATATATATATAACTGAATATCACAAAATGTTCCTATACACGGAGTGAATGTTTGTTCTAGAGATGCAATATCTGTGATTATATTCATCTATTTTTGCATCTTCACCTTCCCCCACATCTCAGAGGTGAGAGAAGCAGATCCATGAATATTTTATGTGAAAAAATAACCTTATTTTTTTGTTTGTTGTTGTTGTCGTATATCAGATGGCTCATGGGAAGCTTTCTTTCAATCATGATTATGTGACCTGAGTGAAACTGAGAAAGGGATTAAGATGTTTTCTGTAGTGGAAGGTGAAACATCCCCCCCATTCAATAGCATGAGCTACTTGGCAATTCTTATAAAGTAAGTTAACAAAAGAAAAGAAATGCCAAACCAGAGCCGACTGGCAGGATGGAAACACAAAGGCTTATCATGAAAGTGTCAGAGTGCAGTTAAAACTGAGCTCAACACACACTCAGAGAGTCGTTTCAGGCCAGCAGGTTTGGGCCTGTGTTGCGAGATCAGTCAGACAGGGTGTTGGATAATAAAGACGTATAACAAACTTCTAAAAGGATTGATAACATTGAGCATGTCGGTATGAGATAATCTCACTGGAACATTCTCTGGGGAATAATATTTGCGCACTTAATATTTCACTTTCAAGCTCTTAGAGTGTTACGTATTGTGAGTACAGTGGAGTTCAAGTGTGGGATTTTTTTTTTATGTAAAGTTGTGAACTTGTTTTAGGATTTTGAAGAATTTTTTAAACAAAGAAAACTGAGAATGATCATCAGGGTTTTGCAATGTTCGATGTATTTTCATTGGTGGTCTCAGAATTTTGGATGTTGTGTGTGTGTATTTATTTCTTGGACTGTTCGTGCACGTCGCTCTCATAAGTTAAACAGGTTAAGCAGGGGTGATCCAAGCTTTATCTGAGGCGGAACTAGCTCGGTTCTGACTAATTTACTTCTCAGTTTCTTGGCCACACCGCAAACTGCTTCAATTTGAGTCGCAAAGTCCAAAATTGCTGCTGGCCGGTATGAGGTTGAGTCGCTGCTGGCGCGCAGACGGGTCGAAACACATCCCGCAATTAGAGTCTTTGTTTTTGAAAAGCGGCACAGCTGGAGGTGGAGAAAGTGTCAGCGTGCATGAGCGGGAGCAGCGTGAAGCTCCTGGTTCCTCAAGGGTTTTTCAGCAAGCGCTAATTTGGGGCCCAGCCAGGCCTCTGTGTTTCGCATGGCCCAGCGAGCTGACAAGCATGAGAAACAAAAGAAATGAACTTTTGTGATGAGAGACTGAGCTAAATTTACTGCAAGAAGAAAAGGCAGAGAGTTCAGAGCGGAAGCAGTCTACCTTTTAAAACTCAGTATTAAACTTTAATGTGTGTTGGTGCTATGAACATGAATGATACCTTTGTGATCAAAATAACTTATTTTCTCTCAAAAGCCTTTAGCATGTTAATGGATATGAGACTTGTGCTGCTGAGTTGTGCTGTGACAACTTTGTGCTGCTGCTACAAAGTACAGGAGCCTGAACTGCCAATACATACGGCGAGAGATACAAATAACATAGGTAGTGCTGTCAAAATTAGGCAATACATTTTTCCAGTTTAGCTGCTTTAAAAATGTGTAACACATGGGCGAGGCTAGGGTTGGCCACCCCACTCACAACTGCCACTTCTGTCTCTTTTTTTCTTGACAGTTCAGTCCTTTTTTTAGTTGCAGAACGTTTTTATGGCCACATCAAATGGGAGACACTTCAGACGTGCACTCCAACTTCACTTGAGCGCCAGACGCTAGTCGAACGCACACGGGAAAGGTACAGATGACGAGGAGCTTCAGTAAAACAACAGTGAACTGTGATCAGAAGAGCTGCTGTCAGGCTAAGGCCATATGTCAGTCTTTATACTGTGCTCGTAGCATTCGCGCTTCAAACACACGCACAAATGCGGTGAGGCACGCTGTAGCCTGTATCATTTCATATTAAAGCACAAATGAAGCTTCGGGGTAAAAGCACTTTTTCAAAACATCCACTTTTCAACATACACATGCAAATTTGCCTGATCTTTGACACAGTGGCGGGCAGCAGCGCTAAAAGTCGATTTTGTGCTTGTATCGCTAAAATTTTTAAATATATCTTGAGACAAAGGTCTTTCTAATGATTTTCAGTTTTGTTTAAGATAATTAAAGCAGCAGTTTATAAATAACGAAAGAATATGTAAAAGTATGGTATTTGGGGTAAAAACTGCCTCTGCTTTTAGGGCTAAAAGGCACAATAAATAACATGATAATTAATAGAAGGCTGACTTTTCGATTTGTTGACATGATATTGTTGTATTTGGATAATAAATATCATATATTATGTTGGGTGTCCTTCTCAGAGATAATCACCATGTTTTAAAAACATGATAGTAATCATATCATATAATATAATTTGTTTATAATTAATTACTACTGTAAATCTGTATAAAATTATGGGATTTCCTTTAATGCTTTTAGAATCTTTACATTTTAAAATGATTTTGTTTCTGTATTTTAAAATGTATGTTTTATATTAACATATTTTAATGACAGCATATTTATTGAAAAAAAAAATCAAAATAAGCAGAAATTAGTACAAACTAAAAAAAACAATTGACAGCACTAAAAATAACCTGTAGCAGATCTATACAGGTGGAGCTGGGGAGGTGGAAGGTTTTAGAGGAACTCCGAAAGCGCATTGCAAACTGCTCTAGTAAATGCTAACCAGCCATTTAAATGTAAAGCAGCAAGCACATTGGCTGCATATACAACATGAACCATTCAGCTTGTGCCAAGTAGTTTAACGCTGTGAATATTATCAGTTTGCATTAACGACCCATTAGCCTGCACAATCTTGTTTTTTTCGCTTTAAAGGTTAGTTCACCCAGAAACCAAGACAATTCTGTCATTAGTTACTTATTTCATGTCATTCCAAACCCATAAGATGTTTATGTACTGTATCTTCGAAACACAAATTAGGATATTTTTAATAAAAATAATATGAAATTTAATGAGTGTTGAAAGTCTGGGTAATCAAAATTCTAAAGAACTTTTCAACTAAAAACTAAAACTTTGTGTTTTGGCCATTCATTTACATGACAGCGGGATTTTGGGGGGCTAAAAATGACAAACTTTGAAAACGGGTTTCTAAGTATAAACTGTTGAAAACAATACCCGTATTGTTTCTGCATAAATTATAAAAATGCAAATTTGTGAAAAATTTGTGACCTCATGTGCTTGTGTATTATATGCACAAGTTTTTTTTTTTTTACAAAGTGACATTGGCAATTTCTGGCCTGGCATAAATAATACAGTGTCTTAGTTGTTTTTAGTTATTGTTTTTTGTTTAGTTTTTTTGAGATCGTTTCGACAACATTGTCCTCTGTGCGCAAAACTTTTAAAAAATGTGAAGAAAACACTTTTCCATTTTGTAGTTCATCACTGATGTGTAAACATTCCCTAAGTCTTATAAACAGAGCTTTTCACTTATACAATGAACAGTTTTTATTTAGGGTTTTTATATATATAAACATTGCTTGGTGCACAATACATACACTGTAAAAAATAAAAAACATAATTTGTTGAGCCAGCTTAAAATAATTTGTTATCCTTAACATTTCAAGTTTAGACAAGTTGAAATGTTAAGTTGCACTAAGTAACAACTTAGATATTTGTGTTTGCTAAACTTAACAGATGGGTAAGTAACCCAGCTGCCTTAAAATTTTAAGTTGATTCAACTCAAATATCTAAGTTGTCACTTAGTATAATTTAACATTTCAAGTTGAATAAACTTTTTTTGAGTTGACTGAACTTAAAATTTTAAGGCAGGTGGGTTACAAATTATTTTAAGTTGACTCAACAAATTGTTTTTTACAGTGTATAGAGAAGTAAGCCTATGGGCTAGACTTCCAGTTCATTAGCCGCTATACAGAAATAACGAAAATAATAACAGCATGCAGTAAATGGTAAAACTGTTTGCACTACAAACCAGTGTGTTTATAATTAACATTAAAATTATATGGTAAGACACACCAATTTGCAATATCAAGCAGCAAAATGAGCTGTTTTGTATAGCCAAAAATAGCTGGACGTGGATAAGACCGGAAGCCAGACCCATAAAATGTACAAATGCCCACGCCCACTCTTAAAAATATGGTGGGTTTGAGCTTCTGTGTTTTGTGTTTACCATATTCAAACCGACTAATTAAACTAAACTAATTCATATGGGTTAATTTTACAACATCTTAATGACCTTCAAAGTTTTTATTACTTAAGTAGGGACATAAACATCTCAGGTTTCATTAAAAACTGTTGTAGGAGCAGCTTTTAGATTTTCTCCAGAAAATGTAAAAAATGTACTTTTTGCAGTTGTACCTCTGTTCTGTTTACAAAAGCTTCAAATAGGATTTGGTTTCCTTAAGCCAAAAATACAAAAGTATATGAGTTTTTCAAAAAAAAAAAAAAAATGGCTGTGGTTACTAAGCTATATGTTCATTATAGAGGCCATAATCTTTGCACTGTACATTTTCATTTACCATAAATTAGAGAGAAGCTCTACACCAGTCTGCTCAACGCCTCCATTTCCTTTACAAAGCATATGTTTGTAAAGAATAAGCTACGCTAAAACAATATATCTGGACTTAATTGTTTCATAAAAAATGTAGAGTAACATCTCTTGCGTAATCGCAGAAAATAATCCATCAAAAGGACGTTCTTGCACTGAACTGCCTCTTGTAAACCTTGATCTTTTTTTAGTGCTTGTCATCGCTCTCTTAATCCGACGGTTCTTCTCAGTAAATGTTAATATCCATTTTGTTTGTTTAGTGCTTAAGAATTCCTTTTACCCTTTCTGTCTCATTTCATCTTGTCATTCTTCTTCATTCTCTATCCCTTAAATGTCTTTTAATCCTCGTTCTGCTGTTAATCCTTTTCATCCCTTTGGTTTTCCTAATGTTACCATCCTTCAATGTCTTGTTCTTTTTTAGTCATCCGTTCTTCCCTCTCCATCCCTCTTTCCTTCTGCTTTCACCCCGCCGCTCATTCTCTCTCCATCTTTTACCCTATATTTAGTCGTAATCCCCTATTTTTGTTTCCGCATCTGTACTGTGCTCAACAGCTGGGCCTGAATTTACACAAAGATCCACACCCACATGCTCACACACACCACTATAAACACACAAACATGTACACACCCCAGTAAACACGCACACACACAAGCCTCTGGAAACCCACATACCCCAGTAAACATGTTGTGTCCACATTTTGCTCTTTAAGCACACATGCAAACCAGTGCTGGGGAGCTACTTCAAAACTGCAGCTTGTCAAGATAAAATATAGTTAGAATTTAGTTACACTGACATTTAGAAAAACTAGCAAGAATATTTTGCAACGTGGAAGTAAGCTATTTTTAGTAAATGTGCAAGACAAATAACAAATAAAAAATGACAAAGTGCAGTAAACGGTAAAAATATTTGTGCTGCAAACCAGTTTATGATGAGTACATTTAAATAATATAAGAAATACCAGTTTGAACAATCAAGCAGCATAACAGACTGTTTTTGTACAGATAAAATAACTGGATGGGAATGAAACATGAAAATAATTTTAGTGATTAGCAATTTTTGTTCAATGCTGCTACGTAAAGAGATAGTTCACCTCAAAAATGAAAATTTGCGTATTTGCTTTATTTGTTTGTTTTTTATCAGTAGAACAGTAGAAGATTTTAGCTGAAACTGTGGTCCTTGGTGATTTATAAATTGCAAGTCAGTGGCTACCAGAGTTAAAAAGCATATATAGGCAATACAAAATGAATACCCGTGGTTCCTGATGATATATTGAGGTCTTATGAAGTGAAACGGTCAGTCTGTGCAATAAACTGAACTGCATTATTACCTGTAATCCATAGTTTTTCTTCAGTGTTTCCTGTAACTACAGCACCGAATGAGTTGGCAAAAACTAGCATCATAGGATCATGTACATTCGTATGTTGGCTCATTTTGAGTCAGAGTGACTATCAGATGTCCAAAAGTGAGTTTTGGTTGAGTAACTTATGGGTCATTCTATAATTAGGGGTACATTTAGAATTTGACAATGTGAAGAAAAAGTTTTCCCGTTTCCCAAAAAAGCCAAACATGACCTTACATAGCTGCTTTGAAACAATCTATATTGTATAAAGTGCTATATAAATAAAGGTGAGCTGTAGGAATATGTGCATAAAATATCATTTATGTTTGCTACTGTCCACCATGTTACCTTTACTGGGTAACACAGTTGACAGGTAACTTAGTTGACATTTTTAGTGTTTTGGGCCTATACTCAATATGGAAACCTAGAACTACTGAATATGGTATGTTTAGAAATATATTTTGATAAACAAAACATTAGTTTTAGTTAAATTGTCTTGTTAAAATTTGCAGCAATAATACTTGTGTAACTGTTGACAGTCAATTAATCCATTCTTGACACAGGTTTGCTAGTTTAACCAATATTAGGGGAAAGAGATAGAACTTAACTTCTACTGTTTCATCCATGTGCTTCTAGAGGAAATATCATCGTACTGTGCAAATTATGTGAGAATGGGACAAACCATTCCTTTTTTGGGGGTTGACAATGGTTTTTCAGAAGACAGAACTATAAAACTAATTTATATTTGAGGTCATTTTCATGCTTAAATGCAGAGTAGAATTAGCAACTTTACAAAATCGGACAGCTGAATACCAGGGTTGTATGTGATATAAACATAATTTTTGAACAAAAGATATGGCTTTTTCAACATATAGTAGTGTGATTGTGAAAAATGTAAGTGTGTACTAGAAAATTAAGCATCTGGGCTTTATATTGCTGAAAATATATTAAAAATATGCTTCACGCACATGATATGTACCCACAATTATAGAATGACCCGTTTTTCGGACAGTTCAGTCCAATTTAGTGAACTCTATTCGAAAGAATGATTCGTTTGTAATCCCCGGATAGTTTGCCTGATGCTACGGACCAGAGGTAATATTTGGACTTTGTTGGATTTTAAAATCTCAACAGCCATTCACTATCATTATAAAGCCTGGAAGAGCCAGGACATTTTTAATATTACGATTGTATTCACCTGAAAGGTAAATATTTCACTAATGCACCTTTGTGCTACTTATGAATGAAGTTAAAGTGATAGACCACCCACAAATCAAAATTCTCTCATTTACTCACCCTCATGTTGTTCTAAACCTGTATGACTTGGTATGTTGGTATTAAAACAGTTTTGGTTCCCATTGACTTCAGTTGCATTTTTTGTTGATAATGAAAGTCGTTAAAAACTGAAACCATTTGGTTACCAACATTCTGGTTATAAAGAAAGTCATACAAGTTTGCAATGACTGGAGGGTGAGTAAATGATTACAAAATATTAACTTTTGGGTTGACTATCTCTTTAAGTTAGTCAAGCTGTTGCTTTAGGTTAGTTACTCCCCAGCACTCATCATTGCACACACACAAAGAGCCGCAGGCAGTGTAATCCTTATCCTTGAGGGCTGGAGGCGTTCAGCAGATTTTCTAGCTAACTACAAACGGGCCGGCACCCCTGGAGCTTTTAGGTAAAGCAGTGGTTTAATTGATCGCAATAAGACAGTCATTAGTTTGCATCCCGGAGAGACGCCCTGCCGTGTGTGCGCTGGACAACGACATCACAGCCTATTCTGTGGAAGAAATTCAAACGAATTTATCCCGATTTAGCACTCTCATTACTGCTTCAGATGAAGGGAGGAAAAATGGCTGTAACTTTGAAGAGGCAAACAAAACCAGTTGCTTATGTGTGTGTGTGTGAGTGAAATTGTTTCTTCTGACTTTATGCTGCATGAAGGACATCCTTTGATGGCTGTGGTGGTGAGAAAAACCAGATGTAGACAAAATAGCTGATGAAATTAGTCCCGAGGGACATTTCTTGTGCACATGGTGAGCAAATGGTGTTGGCAAGCTGAGGTACAGCCCTGGGTAGGTGGTGTTCAGGTGGGCGGCGCTCAGGTGTTTGGATTGGAGACTGTGCTGGTTGTCTGGCGGTCAGTTAAGATTCCTTACTGGAACATTAGCGCTCCTTTTGTGCTGAAGTGCCGTTATAGTTGACATGATTCAAATCACCTCAACCTGCTTGTTATGTTTGACTGTTTACCGTTGCCACAGGTGACTGTAGCCTGATATCTTGTTTTCAAACAATGTAGGGCATATTTGCAGTGAAAATAATGGGTGGCTATAAGGGACAAACCAATAAAGAGATGTAAAGTTTTCTTTTTCAAAATCAAACCTTTTTTTATTTCCAGGTTTTCAAAGTGGGCAGACATTTTAGACCCCCCTGTATGAAGTGTAAAAGTGTATACAGTCTTTGTTAACTATTAACAAACATGTTCAAATGCCTTGTGTAATATCAGGGTTTCTGCGGATCTTCGAAAGTCTTTATTTGCCCTTCCACAAATTGGAGTAGAAAGTCTTAAATTCATAAAGTCATGGCATTAAATGTAGCATGCACTGCAAAAAAAATGGAATATCTTTGTTAGTATTTTTGTATTTTCCATATTTTTCATTGAATCAAAATACATTAACTTGAGATGCAAAACGTGTAAAAAATATATATATTTTTTTTATATATTTTATTTTGAGAAATGGAACAAAATTGAGTTTCTTTGAAAAGTGAACAAATATCTGTTTATATTTTACCATTTTTTATTATAAATTGGAAAAATTTCTCAGAAAACAAGATGTATGATGTGTCAGTCTTGCATCTTGATTTATTTTATGTTATTTTCACTGTAAAACAAGACATAAATACTGAGGGAGAACACAATTTTTGTGCAGTTTGATCAGATGATACAGTAAAACTTATTTTCATATTCTGTAGGCTTTTTTCAATTTAATTAAAAGTAACAGAGATAGTTAAGTTTTTTGTTTTTTTTTTAAACTGTGAAAACACTGAAATACAACTCATTGTGTTCTCCTTAGAAATGTACAATGAGAGTGCAGCTGTCTTTACAAGACAAGAACTTAACTGACCCTGAGTTGATTTGGATCACCTAAAACATCCCCAATAATATGGTGAACATCCAGTAGAAAATCAAATGCAAAATCGTGTACTTAAGAGTAATCTAGTGGTTACGCCAGGAGGAATACTAAAAATGTATTGGCAAAAAGCTTTCAGGATTATTGACTAAGCTAACACAGACCGTTTGACATCTGCACAGCATAGGATCAACTCAGAAATGCCAACATTGTTCAAATGTTGTATAAGGTTCTTTTGTGTCACACTAGACTAAAAACACAGAAACCAATGCTGTCAGGATATAAATATTAATGATTTTAAAAGCTGAATGTTTGACAAATCGCTCAATATTGGTATTATTGATCCTAAAAGGTCAGATAGGGATAAACTGTTTACCCAATATAAACTGTACTGTGGCCACTAACAGCGAAACATCTGCCCTCTGAAGAGCAGTTACGAACTTTACAACATACACAATGTTATAATCTCACCACAACTAATCCACTTTAGAAATATGCATATTGTACAGGTTTAATATTCGCTAAAGGCCTCATTTAATCCATGAACTCTCATTTACGGATCAACCCAGAAGGATGCGTAATGGTTTTGAAGCACAACAGAATAATGCGTGCCATCAGATATGGAAAGTAGAGTTATATATGAGCTCGGTTATGAATCCGAGTTCTGTGTGCCACTGAATATGGAATATAAAGGTAAACCAGCAGATAAAGTCCATTCCATCTGTCAATAAAAACAATCTGATGTGGAATTCCTGATCAGGGTAATGCTTTTGAGAACAAATGGACAGAAAAAATCCAGAAAAGCAAAAAGCAAGGATGAGAAATGTTTGGCACCGATTGAATAAGAGACTGAGAGATTCATACGTTTATACATTCTTAACATTCTTACGAAGTAAACATCTTTCCTGAATTTACCTAGCAGGGTAAACGCCAACGTGTTCTTGTCTTTCTTTCTTCTGTCAAAAAGAAATTAAAGTATCTGAGGAAAACATTCCAGGATTTTTCTCCATATAGTGGACTTCAATGGGTCCCAACAGATTGAAGGTCCAAATTGCAGTTTCGATGCAGCTTTAAAGGGCTCTACATGTTTCCATCTGAGGAGTAAGGATCTTATCTAGCGAAACTATCTGCTATTTTCTAAAGAAAACACAAATGCTCATCTTCCACTATAGCTTGACTTCATGCATTGAGTAGTCACGTTGGAAAGGTCACGTGTGACGTAGGTGGAAGTAGCGACCCAGTGTTTACAAAAGCGAATGTGCAAAGTCAAACACCCTTTACAAACAAAAAGGTAAAATAATGATTTGTTGGACAATTTGAAGTTGGAGGAGAAAATGAGATGCCTCTTTGAACTGGAGTACACAGACAAAGAACTAACCGTGTGTGACTTTTCCAACTTGATCATGTAATGTGTGTGTCATGTAAGTCGCGGACACGCATCACAGAGCTAGTGGTTAAAAAGCAGATACATTTTTCTTTCCTTTTTGAGAAAATTACTGATTGTTTGGCTAGATTAGACCCTTATTCCTCAGCAGGGATCATGTAGAGCCCTTTGAAACTGTTTTAAAACTCCAATTCAACCTGTTGATCCCCAGTGGAGGAAAATCCTGGAATGTTTTCCTCAAAAACGTTAATTTCTTTTTTTAACTGAAGAAAGAAAGACATAAACATCTTGGATGACATGAGGGTTAGTAAATTATCAAGAAACTGATCCTTTTCTTGAACTAATCCTTTAATTCATAAGCTAGTGATGGCAAAAAATATATTTAAAAATAATTTTGTTTTTATTATTTAAAAATAAGTCTTGACATTTTAACAGTAATCAGGGTTATCTTTAATGGAATGATGCATACCTGAACTAAAACAAACTTACGTAGGGTTGTAAAAAAAACAGAAATATATAACAGACTGTGTAAGGCACAGGTCTGAAAGAAAGGAAAACAACTGGAAATGCAGGGAAAAAAGAAAAGAATGTCAGTGATTTGTAAAATTAGCCCCTCCAGGGCAAGTCAAATTAAAGTACTTTACGTCAAAAGTGTGGAAAATTATCTGCCATAAATTCCATTCAGATTGAAAAGCAAACATACAGCACAGATCACGTATCAACAATTCATAAAAATGTTTTGGCTATGTTTTTTTAAGGTAATGTGTGTTGAGTTTTAATAACGTGTCCATATAAAAAATGTTGCAGACAACCTGACAAGCTCTGCAGGTCTTCAGAAAGGTTTGTCTTTTGTGCTTTTCTACAGTTCAGATCTGCCTGGACATTTTTTGACTATGTGTATTTATTGTAATCATCTCTGGTCCGGATTAAAATCACTAGTCTCAAACTTGACTAATCTGTGCTCTGGAATTTTAGGCACATTGCTGTTTTTTTTTGTCTGTAGTACCTTGAATCTGCAGTGTCTTTTCATACCTGAATTTGTATTATTATTATTTTATTTTTTATTTTTTTTACTTTTGAGATGTTACATAATTATTTCATGCCACATCGAGACAAAGTGTTAAAATTATTAATTAGGGTGTATATGTGGTATTTTTTTATTTTATTTTATTTTATTTTATTTTATTTATTATTATTATTTATTTCGTTTTTTATCAAAAGATGGCAGATTTATGACATAGTATGTTAATTGTGTATCTTTTTTTAAAATATGGGACAATTTAAAAATAAAAACACATATCATCTCTGAAAAAAAAAAATCTGTGATTTTTGTCACAGTTGTACACGTTACTTTGACTATAGTACTTCTGTTCAATTTTGTGAAACTCAAATACTTAGTTTTGGCTCTTTCCCCTGTGATAAGATACTGCACCAAAATGCCTGAAATACACTGTGGTCTTGAGTAAAACCATTAGCCAAGACCCAGATCCAGACCAGAGCCACATTTATGTGGTCTTGAGAGATCTAAAGACCAAGAACACAAGAACAAGACTCCTAATTCCTGCCAAACACTGAGAGTGCTGATAGTACTCAGTCCAAACTGCTGACTTTTCCTGCCATTTGTTTATTGTGAGTATATAAAACAGTCTCTTAAATGGCAAATAAACACTTAGGAAATATTTACCATTAGATCCTAATGACTGAAAGTGTGAATGTTCACAAACCAAGTTCATTTGAGGTATCTGGTCCAAAGAGGTATTAGTAAACCGTATGGCTTCATTGTATAACAAAATTTTTTATGGATTATCATAATGCCATTGTCGGAACATATACGCATAAACAGAATCAAGAATTTAGATTGGGGATGTTTAAGGTTATCCAAAGAGGATTATCGCAGTCTGTTTATGTTTTCTTCTGGTTGCCTTTTTGTTTCCTGCCACTTGAGTTCGTCCTAATCGACTCTTCCAGTGAGTGTTCAGTCTAATGTAATTGTTGGCTGAGGTCACTGGCATTATTTTTAGTTTGAGTCGCTGTTATAAAATATGCCATTAGAACATAGTAATCCATAAATGTCCTCATGTTAATAGCATCACTTCCTCCCATGAGAGGAGAATTGAGGTGAATGTGCTCTATGGTTACTGTATGTTGGTCAGAAAAGGCTTTGTTTTAATATGGTTTAAATGTACTTCTCAAGTTATGGGCAGAGTTCCACTAATGAGCTGTTACACATACACAGACAATTACAGATTGTACATCTAACCACCCCATAAAGCACAACATCATTGCTTAAGGCAAAGATTTTTTTTTTATTTCGAAATCCTGAATGCATGAACAATGAATATTCAGTGACAATATATACAGTACATACACACCGCCATTCAAAAGTTTGGGATCAGTACGATTTTGAATGTTTTTTAAAGAAAACTCTAATGCTTATCAAAGTTCCATTTGTTTGATCACAAATACAGGAAAAAAGTAATATTATGAAATATTATTTAATATACTTTAAAATATATTTTATTTCTGTGATGCACAGCTGATTCTAATATGCTAATATGCATTCTAATATGTTGATTTATTATCAATGTTGGAAACTGACATTTGATAATGGATGGATTTTTAGGATTCTTTGATTAATAAAAAGTTAAAAAGAACAGCATTTATTTAAAATAGAAATCTTTTCTAACAATATAAGTCTTCACTATCGCTTATCAATTTAACACATCCTTACTGAATGAAAGTATTCATTTGTTTTCCCAACAAAGTAAAAACTTTACTGACCCCGAACTTTAAACAGTGGTGTGTATTGTTAGAAAAGATTTCTGTTTTAAATAAATGCCTTTTTTATGTTTTAACCATCAAAGAATCCTGAAAAAAAAAATTCACAGGTTCCAAAAAAAAAATAAATAAATAAATTATTTTCCAACACTGATAATAAATCAGCTTATTAGATGATTTCTGAAGGATCATGTGACACTGAAAACTAGAGTAATGATGCTTAAAATATAACTTTTCATCACAGGAATAAATTTTATTTTAAAGTATATTAAAAGAGAAAACAACTATTTTAAATTGCAATAATATTTCACAATATTACTGTTTTTTTTTTCTATATTTTTAATCAAATAAATACAGCCTTGATAAGCAGAAAATACTTTAAAAACATTTTAAAAATCTTACTGATCCCAGACTTTTATATGGCAGTGCATATACAGAATATAGTGACAGTCTTGATATTTTTGTCTATATATATATATATATATATAGTCTGTGTGTGTGTTTCATATATCCTATTTTAATTTATTTCATAAATAAAGATAAATAATTCAATTTTAGTAATATTGCTACTTAAACTTACTTTATTTCAGTATTTTCAGCCAGGTTTGTCATTTTCATTTAGTTTTTTATCCAATATTTATGTTTTATTTTCTTTCAGCTTTATTTCTATTAATGCAAATTTACTCATTTCAGTTTTTGTTACCAATATCACTGTTTCTAGGGGATTGTTAGACCATTTCTAAGATGTTCGGTGCTTGCCAGGGCATTGTTACATTGCTTTTATGTGTTCTGGGTGGTTTATAGCAATCATTCTGACGCTCTGTGAGTTCATTCAATATATGGGTTGCTTGTGAATCTTTGAAACAGGTTATTAAAAGTGATTCATAATCATTTACTGAGTCATTTATTGATCAATCAGACTACACTAATCGTGCTGTATGTTGGTATTCAAGCAACCTTTATATCACATTTCATTACATTCAGACTGCAAATTTGCAATTATGATATTTGTTGATTATTACTGTTATATTTTAAGTTTGTTATAGTACATTTTTGTTGTTGTTACATTTTGTTGTTAACCTGGAAAAAAAGGTATCGCAAGCAAGGTCTGGAATTTCAGCATCCATTTACAGAACTAACAAATCCCCTCCAGAATCTCTCCAGACAGATTCCTAGCTACTCATTTTCTTTTGTATATCTGATCCTTTAAATTCAGGGTCATTACCAGGAGATTTAGCAAAGGCCCGCAGATGTCTCCATTTAGCCTTTCTAATTGAACGCAATATGTGATCACTTGAGTTTTTCAAACACAGGCCATACCTTGTCACCCACCTTTCCCGTCTACCTAAGGAAGTGATTACTGATAATGGCATTGGCTCTTTGGCAATCTCATTCCCTGCCTTTTATGCTCCAAGTCCTGCCTGTAGGGATCGAAATATGGTGCTTTAAAAATAGGAGATTAGTTCGGAACGGTGCGATTTAGCAGACCTCGTTTGGCTCTCTCTGCCATAAGTGATTGTCCTTCCCCAGATCATTAACCCTGGCACTGTTCGACAGCGTAATGAGCAACCGGAGGAACACTATAATACACGGTGGTTATGAAACACTCATATTGTGAGAGAATACGATGGCATAATTTTTCACAGACGCACATGCGCACACCCACACACGCGGACCTATTACGAAACACTAAGCACTGAGATTCAGCAAAGGGAACAAAGTATTAATTCCCATGAATCTGTGCCATAAATATGCTCGAAAATAGATATGAAAATGATAAGAAGAGCAATGACGTTATAAAAGTTCAATTCAACTACTGTATGATTACTGTATGGACTAAATGCTTTTGCACATTTTTCTGAGTCATAACTATTATTTTCACCATATCTTAAATGATTTATTGTTTATTTAAATTCAAACTTATTTATTTAATTCAAATCCCATTAAACAATAAAGCTGCTAACTCCATCTTAATTTCATAGCTAGCATTTTATGTATCCTAAATACACACAATTAATTACAGTTGAGGTCAAAAGTTTAAATCCCCCTTTCAGAATCTGCAAAATGTTAATTATTTTACCAAAATATAAAATGCACGTTATTGTTTATTTAGTACTGACCTGAATAAGATATTTCACATGTTTACATGTAGTCCACAAGAGAAAATAATAGTTGAATTTATAAAAACCACTCAGTTCAAAAGTTTACATCCCCTTGATTCTTAATACTGGATTCTTACGACGACTTTTTACATTCGAAGATCAGGGTAAATTTAACTTATTTTGTCTTCTGGGAAACATGTAAGTATCTTCTGTAACCTCTGAAGGGCAATACTACATGGAAAAAAATATGATATTTAGGCAAAATAAGAAAAATGTACACATCTCCATTCTGTTCAAAAGTTTCCACCCCCGGCTCTTAATGCATCGTTTTTCCTTCTCGAGCATCATTGAGTGTTTGAACCTTCTGTAATAGTTGCATATGAGTTCCTCAGTTGTCCTCAGTGTGAAAAGATGGATCTCAAAATCATACAGTCATTGTTGGAAAGGGTTCAAATACATAAAAATGCAGGAAAGCCACAAAACGAAACACAGCTGTGGATTATTCAGGTAACAACACAATATTAAGAATCAAAGGGATGTAAACTTTTGAACGGGGTAATTTTTATAAATTCAACTATTATATTCTCTTGTGGACTATATGTAAACATCTTTTATGTGAAATATCCTATTCAGGTCAGTACTAAATAAACAATGAAGTGCATTTTGTATGATTCCTCTTATTTTGGTAAAATATTAACATTTAAACTTTTGACCTCAACTGTATTTAAATTTTCACAGAACTGCAAGTTAGAAATCACAAAATATTTAAATATAAAATCCTATTATATGATTAAAAAGTCATTTAAAAAAAAAAGTGGCAAAAATTAATGAAGGCATAAGAAATGATCTCAAACGATGTATAGTTTAATCACATTCTGTGTTGAAAATGGTATTTAAAATTATAAATAATATTTAAAAAATTAAAAATATAAAATTACTGACTCCTTTGTCTTGTTTAATTTCATAGTTAGCATTTTATGTATCCTAAAAACAAACAATTAATTATAATTTTAATTTCCCACACAGAGACATGTAAATGTAAAAAATAAATAAAAATTTAAAAAGGAAAATTATTACAAATTATATTAAAGGAATTAGAAAATATTATAAATAAATGATGAAGGCTTGATTAAAAGTTACAAAAACTTCCAATCACAAAACATCAACCCCTGGGAAATAAAAGTGCATATAATTAAAGAAGCACCCTTATATGGCTAATGAATAGCAGACCAAAAATTTTGAAACACATTTAAAAAGAGGTTTCCATAGAAGTTAAGGCCAAAAGAGGCATTTCTTGGTTGTTTGAGTGAGTCAGATTTTGGCAGTGGTAAAACCCTGCTTTTACTTTTGAAGTATGAAGCTTTGTTAGCCATTATTTTTACCCAAACTGCTTGGGGGTCTCTTTCTTTGCTAGCTATTGTAAAATGTACTGTTATGCTTGCATGTTGGCCACTCTTGAAGCTATGCGCAGTATATCTGAGGCGTTTGATCTCACTCCTGAGATAGATCAAAACCTAATGAGCGAGTATACGTGTGTTGATCTTTCCCAGAAATCCGTGCATTCGTACTGCACTGCATGACCTTCAAGGCAATAGGATACAGGTTGCATTCTGCTCTGTTTTCCTTGATGTCTCTTAAAATGTTTTATAGCACCATTAGCATCTGGATTTTCTTGATCTAAAAGACCTACCGAGACTTACCTCAGATTTGTATCCTTTTTTCTAGACTAACTTGAGGTAGTGAAAGTCGAGGCTAGCATCCAGCTCTTAAACTTTTCTCAAGTCCAAAGGCCCTCTGGAGGGTGATTTAGCAGTTAGCTCATCACACCAGATGTTTAACCCACGCTGGATGAGGATTAGCATCCAGCCTAGCACTTGAATTAATGATTTTACGAGGGTGGATGTGACGCTGATTGTTTACATCCTCTCTAGGGTGTTCTATGGAAAGTCTCGGGAGGAACAGAAAATGCAGGAAATAGTAACCACAATTATGCTTTATAGTTTAATCACAATTATGCTGTGCTGATGCAATTGCATTTTGGGAATGAGTCTGCCAAATACTGATGATCCGTCTACGTAACACTTGAGTGTTTTTTTTTATATATTTATATATATATATATATATATATATAGAGAGAGAGAGAGAGAGAGAGAGACAGAGACAGAGACAGAGAGAGAGAGAGAGTATATAAGTATACAGAGTTGGACCAAAAGATTCAGTCATTTTTCATCATCCCTGCGGGATCGAGATCTTTTGTCAAGGACACAGTGGTGTTTCTCAACATCCCAGAAGGAGGATGTTAGCACACTGAGACTGAACCATGGTGTTATTGGAAGCTGTCCATTTTTCTACTCAGGCCCCATACCAGTTATAAGCTTGGAGCAACAAAATTAACATTTTCTCAGATCATACTTGAAAACAATTTCAAATGTATTGTGTTTAATAGATGCTTAATAGTAAAACAACTGCATTTTATGTTTTTCATGTAAAAATAAATAAATAAATAAATAAAATAAATTAAAAAAAAATAAAATGCAAATTATGCAGCAGTTTGTCCCAGGAAAAAAATCAATCAAAAGTCAGAGGTTTCCAAATGAACTCAGATATTTTTCAGTTTTTCGAAGGTCAAAAGATCTGATTACCCACTTTAATTTTTTAGCATTATATTTTTACAGTATGACAGCAAATGTCTCCTTTGTGTCTCTTTTTAAGGAATATATATTTTTAACCATTTAAAATGTAAAATTTTAGGAGAAAAATCTGAGACCATATTCTTGATTGCCCTTTCAGAAAAACATTTAATATGGACCTGTCAGGATGGCTGGATGGATGGACGAACGGACATTAGGAGCAGTGATGGATGGATGGATGGATGGATGGATGGATGGATGGATGGATGACGGACATCAAATTTAAAATGTTAAATTTTAGGAGAAAAATGGATGGATAGACAAATAACATCAGGAGAAAGGATGGATTGATGGATGGACAGATGGATGGACATCAGGAACAAGGATGGATGGAAGGACGGACGGACAGATGGATGGATGGATGGATGGATGGATGGATGGATGGATGGATGGATGGGCAGATAGATGTACATCAAGGAAAAAAGATGGGTGGGTGGATGGATGGACAGATGAATGGACAGATGGATGGACATCAGGAACAAGGATGGATGGATGGATGGATGGATGATGGCTGGCTGGCTGGCTGATGAATGATAGACTGAATGGACATCAGGAGCAATGAATGATAGATTGATGGATTGATGGATCGGACGAACAGATGGATGGATGTATGGATGGACAGACAGATGGATGGACATCAGGAGAAATGATGGATGGATGAATGGACATCAGAGTCAATGATGGATAGATGAATGGATGGATGGACAGACGAATGGACATCAGGAGAAATAAAGGAAGGATGAATGGATGGACCTCAGAATCAATAATGGATGAATGGATGGTTGGATGGATGGACAAATGGATATCAGGAGAAATGAAGGATGGATGA
>VONZ01001885.1:0-85000 GCA_012976165.1 Labeo catla
TCAGCAATATAAAAAAGCCACCTTCTTCATCTCTTGGTTTAAACAGTCATTGTCATTGACAGTGAGCGAATGCATTTTGTGATCTTGTCCTCTCATTGTTGACCTACTAAAAAAAAACAAAAAGAAAACAGAATCTGGCAAAAAAGGCAACAGTTTTCTCAGGTAAGGCCAATATTACACTTCCATCAGTGTTTCAGTCACGTAATTATTTTAATAACTTCTGTTAAATTTAAAACTGTCTTATATAAGTTAAGAAAATGATTGTGTAACATATTCCTGTTGGAGTAATACATTTCTTTGAGAAACGTGGTTGTGTTTCTTGTCTTTCAGCATCTGCTCATCACTAGATCTACTAGATCATCTGAGGGATTTGACTAAATCAAGATGCTGCTGATCACTGAAGCTCTTCTTCTCATTTTAGCTGCTCTAGGACAGGTAAGATTGTGTTCTAGTATGAATATTACAGACATGAATACTGATGATTAATCATTATGATTCCAGTTGCTGCAGGATCACACAGCTGCTGTTGCAGAGCAGATATTTCCACTGGATATGGTACCGAATTCAGTTAATGACCAATATAGGGACTGCCATAGGAAAATGGCACATCTGGTGAAGACAAAATATCTGATGAAGGAAATGAAAAACTCACATCATTTTAAACATTATTGGCAAACGAATAAAAATGTTGTCAAGTTTCCAAAAGGTCGTTTAACAAGGAATCATTTAACTGCTATTCGCGTGTACACTGGTAAATATATATACCGTCACTTTAATGACGACACTCGTAACGGTAGAAAACAGTACAAACACAAGTCATTCAAATGGTATTCACTTCACTTTCTGTTAACGGAAGCAATACAGATTCTGAAGAAAAAAACAACATAAATGCTATTCAACTTATCGTGGTACTAGAGCTACTTTTGATAAGCACGTTCTGAACAAAGAGATTCGTTTCGGCTCATTTACGTCCTCCTCTCTTGATCCTAAAGTAACAAAATATTTTGGAACTAAATCTTGTTTTGAAATTTACACTTGTGAAAGTGCTGAGCTGACAAAATATTCTCAGCATCCTTCCACAAAAGAAGTGCTGATTCCTCCATATGAGAAGTTTACAGTCACTGCTGTCAAGACAAAGAAATTTTATAATAATCTCTGGTGTGATACCGTTTACACTTTGAAAAGCTCTGGAAGAAAAAGTTACATGAACTGTGCTCTATTCAAGAAACACTAAAGCAAGTGTTGCACTGAAAAACATGCTCTGAATTGATTGAGTTCAGTATAGCTTTTTTCTCTCTCTTTTTTTTTTAAGAAAATAATTCTTTGTCAGAAAACAATTTGTTTTAACATTATGAACTAAAGTTCTTTTGAGTGACTCAATTTGGTGTCCTTAAAGTGATTCAGTGTGTGCCATTTCTTCATTTACACATTTACCAGAACATCACTGAACAATTTTAGGATTTGCTTTTTAGCTCTACATAAATGTTAGCAGTAGTGTGAAAACTGCTAAATGTCTTTTTGAGCTCAATGCAGCATAAAATTTGTGACCCTGGACCACAAAAAGAAACTAGGTAACGCTAACTAAGGGAATACAACAACCTGTGGTTTGCAAGTGGAAAGACCGGGGCTTTTATAGCGCCGCTGATTGGTCGCGGGTGAAGTGCAATGGCTGATGGGGAATGTAGTCCGGGGTGTGGTGCAACAGTCTGTGTGTGACAGGGCGAGAGTGACATCTGGCGGTGAGCGGACAGCGGGACACCGACCGGATTTGTGACAACGGGTATATTTGTAGCAATAGCCAACAATACATTTTATGGGTCAAAATGATTGATTTTTCTTTTATGCCAAAATCATTAGGATATTAATTAAAGATTAATTACGTTAATTAATAATTAAACCATTAATAAACGTTAATAAATTTTGTAAATTTTCTACCGTAAATATATTAAAACGTAATATTTTTTGAGGTAATATGCATTGCTAAGAACTTCGTTTGGTCAACTTTAAAGATGATTTTCGCTCGCTTATTTATTTTTTATATATATAAAAATTCATATTCCACATTTTCAAATAGTTTTATCTTGGCCAAATATTGTCCTATTTTAACAAACCATACATCAATGGAAAGCTTATTTATTCAGCTTTGCTTTCAGATTTGCAAAAAACAAATAAACAAAAGGGTCGCATATATATTTCCAAGATATTTAGAAAAAAATATATTGTGCTGATTGTCTAGTTTACTTACAATTTGATAAATAAAAGTTAATAAAGTTTTTTTTTACCTTTTGAACAGTAAGATGTTTAATATCTTTTAAAGAAGTCTCTTCTGCTCACCAAGCCTGCATTTATTTGATCCAAAGTACAGCAAAAACAGTAAAATTTTGAAATACTTTTACTATTATTAAAAATAACTGTTTTCTATTTGAATATATAACAGCAAATATGCTGATTTGCTGTTCAAGAAACATTTGTTGTTGTTGTTGTTATTATTATTATTATCACTATTTAAAACAGTTGAGTACAATTCCAAGGATTCTTTAAAAAATAGAAAGATCCAAAAATCAACATTTATCTGAAATAAAAAGCTTTTGTAACATTATACACTGCACCATTCAAAAGATTGGAGTCAGTATATAAATTCTTGGTTAATGATAATAATGTTCATTAATACATATACAAATATATTTTAATATTTCAAGTTGGATAAAATTGCTTTATGTTGAACCATCAGTGGTAATAGGCCAGCATTAAAAAATACTGGTTTAGAAACAATTTCCCCTCAGAACTTGCTAATAAATTGTACAAGAAACGACAAATAACACTCTGAAATGAAATGAACATGAAGTAGAATGACTGAAATATTTATTATCATACACTAAAATATTTTTTACAGTGAAAATGAACATGTAAATTAATAAATGCCTTAAATCCAGCCAGTCTATTCACAATGAAATAAATATTGCTTCCAAACTGCAACATTAATACGTGTCAAATGATGGGGGAAACAACCTTTCCCCTTCAGTCGTTTCACTACGACGTTACATATGGGAACTCGCTTGAGAGTCCAATCATCTCTGAGCCTTATTCAAAAGGCCAATGAACACTGGCGAGTGGTATTTGCATGCCGAGCCACTCCCCCGTACATATATATAAGATGGTGGCATGCAACCACTCATTCAGATTTTCGCTTCGGAGCCTCGTCTACGAGCCAGAAGAAAGAAAAAAAAAGAGTTCCTGACTGAGTTATGCTCTCTCTGCTGGCGTGCTGCCAAAAAAGAAACTAAAAGAGTTTGTTCTAAAAGAGCATTTGGCAGCCGCCAGCGAGATCCTGCGGGCTGCCGTTCTAACGGCAAACAAAGAGAGCCTTTGCAACCAGCGAGCCCCCGTTTGAGTGCACAGTTGTGCCGCGGTTCTCCCTGGGCAAACCGGGATCTAAAAGAGCAAATTTCTCAGGGCTGGAAGGCATTTTCCCGGTATGTCTCTCCGGCCGTGCACTTCCGGATGTGGTAGTTTCCTCGCCTCACTGGACGGACATGATCACTGCCTCACGTGCCTGGGCCGAGAGCACGCTGAAGCAGCATTCACGGATGGTTCATGCGTTCATTGCGAACGCATGACCATGGCCGCGTTAAAGTATCGCCACTCGTTCGCGAGTAGGCTCCCCTCGTTGCCTTCCCGTGGCAAGTCGTTGGGCCGTCAAGGTTTTTCGGCTGCCGCGGCGAGACACTTGGGGGACATACAGGTGACCGTGCAGAATGCTCCACCGGCCAGCAAAGCCCCGCGGACTTCTGCACCACCGCGGGGTTCCGTCAAGTGGCCAAAGCAGTTCGCTTCCCCGCATGCCGGGCCGAGTGTCTCCTTTGGCGCTCCACAGGAGGTCGAGATGTCTGCTGCAGCATCAGAGGGAGAGTCGGAAGGTGAAGCGGACGCCTTGGCGGGTCGGCGCCCCTCTGCGGTTGCCGCCCCCTCCGAGACGGACGCCGAACTTTCGGCTATGCTACTCCGAGCCGCCAAGGAGATCGGTCTGGAGGTGCCCAAAACACCTCCGGCCGATCCTTCGAGGCTGGATGATTGGTTTCTGGGGAGGGCGCCCGCAGCACCGCCGCGCTCCCCCCCAGTGCCTTTCTTCCCGGAGGTGCATGAGGAGCTGGTGAGGACATGGCGGGCCCCTTACTCGTCTCGTCCGCGTCCCAGCTCCTCTCCCCTCTCCACCCTCGACGGTGGGGCAGCCAGGGGTTATGTGGCAGTCCCCCAGGTTGAGCGCGCTGTCGCGGTGCACTTATGCCTGCGGGGCGCTGCCACCTGGCGGGATCGGCCCCATCTCCCCTCCAGGGCGTGCAAGCTTTCGTCTGCTCTCGCGGACATGGCTTACCACGCCGCTGGACAGGCTGCCACTGCCCTGCACGCCATGGCGACCCTGTAGGTCTACCAAGCCCAGGCGTTAAAACATCTACACGAGGGTGGCTCTGACCAAGGGGCGATGCACGAACTCCGTGCCGCCACCGACTTCGCCCTCCGAGCGACGAAGGTGACGGCACGTTCCCTTGGCCAGGTGATGTCCACAGTTGTGGTCCAGGAGCGACACTTATGGCTGACCCTGGCCCAGATGGCAGACGTCGACAAAGCTCGCTTTCTCGACGCTCCCATCTCCCAGAGCGGCCTATTCGGCGACACCGTCGAGGACTTTGCCCAGCAGTTCTCGGCGGTCCAGAAGCAGACGGAGGCGATAAAGCATATCCTCCCCCATCGTGACAGTGCCACCACGTCCGCGGGGCCTCAACCTCCGCCTGCCCGTCGCCGAGGGCGCCCCCCTGCGGCCCCTAAAACACCAGCTCCGTCCCCTGCCGAGGCACACGATGCCAGACTGGCAGCCCGACGTCGAGCTGGCCGCAGGAGAGCTGCGAAGCGTTTCTGACGCGGGCAACCCAGAGGTGGAGGAGATTGCTTTTTGGGGGACGACAACATCTACGTCCCCACTCCCGGTGGAGGGCCGGGAGCTGCTGTGCGCTCAAATGCTGCCGTCGGCCTACGGGTCGACGGTACCCACAATTTCACAGAAAGAGTCAATTTCCTCACCTCTGGGGTCCCGACCCCGAGTTCCCTTCTTGAGCGACGCCTTGCCTCCTCGGATCCGGACTCGGAGGTCGATATCGCCAGCGCGGGAACCAGGGAAGAAGGTAAGCACTGCCCAGTGCAGTCAGACTTTTCTCCAGGACTTTCTACCTTCTGGGATCATTCTTTTTCCCCTTCCCCCCCCAGGCTGCCCCACCGCGGTCACGTCGGTCAACGCTCCTTTGATTCCCCTGGCGACCAGGCTGGGAGCTTGGCTCCATGGGTTGGGGTGCTGTATGCAACGGGCAAGCAGCCTCGGGCTCCTGGACAGGACCTCGACTGCAATGGCATATCAATTGCCTAGAGTTGTTGGCTGTGCTTCTTGCGCTGCGTCGCTTCCGACCGATGCTGCGCCACAAGCACGTGCTTGTTCGCACCGACAGCACTGCGACCGTAGCCTATATCAACCACCAAGGTGGTCTTCGCTCCCGTCGCATGTCACAACTCGCCCGCCATTTGCTCCTGTGGAGTCAGAAGTGGCTGAAATTGCTACGCGCCGTTCACATTCCAGGAGAACTCAACCGTGCAGCCGACCAGCTCTCACGGCAGTCCACCCATCCTGGAGAATGGCGACTCCACCCCCAGGTAGTCCAGCTGATTTGGAGCAATTTCGGCAAAGCCCAGATAGATCTGTTCGCTTCCCCCGAATCCTCCCACTGCCAGCTGTTTTACTCCCTCAGCGAGGCTCCCCTCGGCAGGGACGCGCTGGCACACAGCTGGCCTCCGGGGCCCAAGTACGCCTTTCCCCCAGTGAGCCTCCTTGCACAGACACTGTGCAAGATCAGGGAGGACGAGGAGCAGGTTCTGCTGGTTGCGCCATACTGGCCCACCCGGACCTGGTTTCCAGACCTCATTTCCCTTGCGGCAGCCCCTCCCTGGAAGATCCCCTTGAGGAGAGACCTTCTTTCTCAGGGGATGGGCACAATTTGGCACCCGCGCCCCGACCTATGGAACCTGCACGTCTGGCTCCTGGACGGGACGCGTCAGACCTCTCCGGCTTTCCACAGGCCGTGATAGATACTATCACTCAGTCTAGAGCTCCCTCTACAAGGCAGGCCTATGCACTGAGGTGGGGTCTGTTCGTTGACTGGTGCTTCTCTTGCGAGAGGACCCACAGAGATGTCCGATTGCAGTAGTGCTTTCCTTCCTGCAGGAGAAGTTGGAGCGCAGGCTGTCCCCTTCGACTCTCAAAGTGTACGTTGCTGCCATCGCAGCGTATCACGATGCAGTGGATGGAGCATCACTTGGTAAGCACCAACTGATCGTGAGGTTCCTTAGAGGTGCGAGAAGGGTTAATCCTCCCAGACCGCACCTCGTACCCTCTTGGGATCTCTCCATCGCCTTCCAGGGTCTACGGGAGGTCCCATTCGAGCCACTTGCGTCAGTAGAGCTAAAATATCTGTCACTTAAGACAGCACTCCTGACTGCACTGGCCTCTATCAAGAAGGTAGGGGACCTACAAGCCTTCTCTGTCGACGAAGCGTGCCTGGAATTCGGTTCCCACCACGCCTTTCCGCGATCAGGTGGTGAACCTGCAAGCTCTGCCCCTGGAGGAGGCAGACCCGGCCTCTGCGCTGCTGTGTCCAGTCCGCGCCCTGCGTATATACGTGGACCGCACTCGGCACTTCAGACGCACCGAGCAGCTCTTTGTCTGCTTTGGAGGTCAGCAGAAAGGGATTGCTGTCTCCAAACAGAGCTTGGCCCATTGGGTGGTAGATGCCATCTCCCTGTCGTACCAAAACCAGGGAGAGCCATGCCCCTTAGGTGTTCATGCCCACTCCACACGGAGTGTTGCTTCATCCTATGCGTTGGCTCATGGCACCTCACTAGCAGATATCTGTAGAGCTGCGGGCTGGGCGACACCCAACACCTTCGCTAGGTTCTACAACCTTCGCGTCGAGGCCGTGTCCTCCCGTGTCTTAACATAGACATCAGGTGAACGGGAGATCGGCTGGTGTCGGCTTGCTGCGCCACTCCTACGGGATCCGTGTGCTATATCCCTCAGTTGCTCCCTCCGGTGAACCTTGGGTCCTCCATGCCCCGCAGTCAGGCCTAGCTGCGGAGTAGTGCCTGACTGTGCTCCGGCTGGGTCTCCTTCGCCCAGCAGGTTGTGGCAACATGTCTCAGTATTCTTCCAAGGTCAGCTAGAAGGCCGCTGTTTCCCTCATATATCTCTAAAAGTTATAGATATATTGAATTACTTTCATTCCACATGTAGAGATCTCATGTGCTCCGCCCCCCCAACTCCTGCTTCAGTAACAACTGGCATCCTTGTGGGGCCCCTCTATCGGCCCCCAGGGCGTTGGGAAGGTTACGTTCATATCCGTCTGCTGACACGTCCGCCTGTCAGCACGCGGGTCTGTGCGTAACACGGCGTCTGGTTCGTGGCCTGTTCCATGGGTCTGTTCCCATATGTAACGTCGCAGTGAAACCACTGAAGGGGAACGTCTAGGTTACGTATGTAACCCTCGTTCCCTGAAGGAGGGAACGGAGACGTTACATCCCCTGCCACGACCCTACGTCGCGCTGACGCCGGGTTGCGACTCAGCTCCTCAGCGAAAACCTGAATGAGTGGTTGCATGCCGCCATCTTATATACCTGTATGTACGGGGGAGTGGCTTGGCATGCAAATACCACTCGCCAATGTTCATTGGCCTTTTGAATAAGGCTCAGAGATGATTGGACTCTCAAGCGAGTTCCCATATGTAACGTCGTAGTGAAACGACTGAAGGGAACAAGGGTTACCTACGTAACCTAGACTTTTTTGGAAACTTTGAAACCTTTGCTCTATTAGACAATGAGAAGATTCACTCTTTTAACCATTAAAGATGAAATAGAAACAGCACTTTCAAGTTGGAAGTTAAAACTACATGATGCAATTTTGGTATAATGGATGTTTTTGCTCATGTGTTCAGTCCAACAGAAAAAGGTTTTCTCTGCAAGAACAGAAACGTCTCGGTTACGTATGGTAACCCTCGTTCCCTGATGGAGGGAACGGAGACGTTGTGTCGAGTAGTGTACGACACTAGGGGTCGCTCTTGAGAGCCCAAACACCTCTGACAGTTTTGAGAAAGGCCAATGAAAATTGGGTGTGCAGATTTGCATAGCTGACCACGCCCCGGACGTCCGGGTATAATAGGGCAGCGTGTGCATCTGCTCACTCGTTCTGATCTGAGGAGCCGAGGGTCTCAACTCACTCAGAGGCGGTCCAGGAAGGTGGCACGGAAGACACAACGTCTCCGTTCCCTCCATCAGGGAACGAGGGTTACCATACGTAACCGAGACGTTCCCTATCTGTCGTACACTCCGAGTTGTGTCGAGCAGTGTACGACACTAGGGGTCCCCGTAGAAAACCGCCACCTTACTGGCCGCGTCACGAGTGATAAGCGCAGAAGTAACAGGCAACGTGTTAACGAAGTGCAGCTCACCTCCTCCGTGACCATCCAACGCCCAAGACTGACCTGTACCAGGGTTCTGCAGCCGGGCCTTCCTCAGTAGAGCGGCCGAGTGTCTTGCGAGCGTTGGGAAAGCGCCTCCTCCCCGAAGGAAAAACGGCGCTACGGAGTTCACAACCTGCCCAACAGGGGGGGTACAAGTGACAACATTAAACATGGGGGCTGAGGTGGGACTCACACCGGGGGAGACCACCCGACTCAGACCCTAGAGACAAACCAGTCCTCAGGGGAAACACCGCACTACAGGAGTTATAGGTGGGGATACACACATGGGGCCACATAAGGAGCCACTACATATGGTGCACAATTCAATCAGAACAAAGGTGACCATACCTTGTGACCGAATTCGTAGCGAGTCCCTCCGCAAAACTCTGCCACGTCCAGAGGTGCCAATGATGGAGATGGTGTCCAGGGTTCACGCTAGGAAACCTACTGAAACTCAGAAGCGTAATCACCGTTAGGGGAAGCGCTTTAAAGCAAGCTCTCCACCAACCAGAGAACTGAGTCAAGAGCTGGTATTCAAGACTCTAGCTGACACTGGCTCCATGCGTAAATTGTAAAATCTGGCAAATGTGTTAGGTGTAGCCCAACCTGCAGCTCTACAGATGTCTGTTAATGAGGCCCCATTTGCCAGGGCGGCCGAGGCAGCGACGCCCCTAGTCGAGTGGGCTCTTACCTCCAGAGGGCAGGGTAGGCCTCTGGCCTGGTAGGCCACCCGAATTGCGTCCACCAGCCAGTGGGAGATCCTCTGTTGGGAGACAGCCTTCCCCTTCTGCTGTCCCCCATAACAGACGAAGAGCTGTTCAGAACGTCTGAAGGGCTGAGTGCGTTCCAAGTAGATGCGCAGGGCACGGACTGGGCATAACAAGGTCAGGTTGGGGTCATCTTCCTGGGAAGAGATAGCTTGCAAAGTCACCACCTGGTCTCTGAAGGGAGTGGTGGGGATTTTGGGCACGTATCCAGGCCGGGGTCTCAGGACGACGTGAGAATCCGCTGGTCCGAATTCCAGGCACGAACTGTTGATGGAGAGGGCTTGGAGGTCTCCCACTCTCTTTACCGAGGCGAGCGCAGTCAGGAGAGCCGTCTTTAGAGAGAGCATCGAGTTTGACTGACTGAAGAGGCTCGAAGGGACCCTGCTGTAGGCCCCGGAGAACCACAGCAAGGTCCCAAGAGGGGAGAAGATGTGGCCGAGGAGGGTTCAGTCTCCGGGCTCCTCTCAGAAACCTGATTACCAAATCGTGTTTTCCCACCGACCTGCCACCCACCAGGTCATGATTAGCCGATATATCGGCCACATGAACCTTAAGTGTCGAGGCAGATAGGTGCCTGTCCAGGCCCTCCTGGAGGAAGGATAACACTGATTCGATGCCGCAACTCCGTGGGTCCCTTAGCCGAGCAGAACACCAGTTCACAAACATGCGCCATTTAGAGTCATACAGCCGCCTGGTAGAGGGAGCTCTTGCCTGAATGAGTGTGTTCACCACTGATGGTGGGAGATCTCTGAAGTCCTCCTGGTCGCGTCCAGGGGCCACAGGTGGAGGTTCCAGAGATCGGGGCGCGGGTGCCAAATTGTGCCCTTCCCCTGGGAAAGGAGGTCCTTCCTCAGGGGAATGCGCCAGGGAGGAGCTGACGCCAGGAGAACTAGGTCCGAGAACCAGGTTCTGTTGGGCCAGAAGGGGGCTACCAAGAGGACCTGCTCCTTGTCCTCCCTGACTTTGCACAAAGTTTGTGCGATCAGACTCACCGGGGGAAACGCATACTTGAGCAGGTCCTTCGGCCAACTGTGTGCCAGTGCATCTATACCGAGGGGAGCCTCGGTCAGCCCGTACCACAACTGGCAGTGGGTGGATTCAGGTGAGGCGAAGAGATCCACTTGCGCCTGGCCGAATCGATCCCAAATCAGTTGAACCGACTGAGGGTGGAGCCTCCACTCGCCTCCGAGCGAAACCTGTCGTGACAGAGAATCGGCCACTCGAGTGGCATCGCCCGGAATGTGAGTGGCCCGTAAGGACCTGAGTCTGTGTTGGCTCCAGAGCAGGAGGTGGCGGGCTAGTTGTGACATGCGAAAGGAACGTACACCGCCCTGGTGGTTGATGTAGGCTACTGTCGCCATGTTGTCCGACCTGACCAACACGAGCTTGTTCTGAATCATAGGCCAGAACCTCCTCAGAGCTAGAAGCACTGCCAACAACTCCAGACAATTGATGTGCCAATGCAGCCGGGGGCCTGCCCAGACCCCGGAAGCTGCCTGCCCGCTGCAGGTGGCACCCCAGCCTGTCCTGGAAGCGTCCGTGGTGACAACGACGCGTCTGGACACCTGTTCCAAGGGCACTCCTGACCGAAGGAACACGATGTCCGGCCAAGGGCTGAGTGTCTGGCGGCACGATGGTGTGATGTTCACACGGAACGTGCCGTGGTGCCACGCCCTCCTGGGGACTCGGGTACGGAGCCAATGCTGCAGCGGTCTCATGTTCATCAAACCCAACGGCGTGACCGCGGCTGAGGATGCCATGTGCCCTAGGAGCCTCTGAACCTGTTTTAGGGGGACCGCTGAGCCGCACCTGAGCGTTGACACGCATCTCAGAACTGACTGTGCACGCTCCGGGGAGAGACGTGCAGACATGCCGACCGAGTCCAGTTCTACACCGAGAAAAGAGATCCTCTGCGCCGGGGAGAGTTTGCTCTTTTCCCAGTTGACCCGAAGCCCCAAGCGAGCCAAATGGTTGAGAACCATGTCCCTGCGTACGCAAACCGTATCCAACGAGTGAGCCAGGATCAGCCAGTCGTCGAGATAGTTGAGAATGCGAATGCCCATTTCCCTGAGGGGGGAAAGGGCAGCCTCTGCTACCTTCGTAAAGACGCGGGGCGACAGGGAGAGGCCGAAGGGGAGAACCTGGTACTGATATGCCCGTCCTTCGAAGGCAAACCGTAGAAACGGCCTGTGTCTTGGAAGGATCGAGACATGAAAGTACGCGTCTTTCAGGTCTATCGCCACAAACCAATCCTGGAACCTGACGTACGGAAGAATGTGCTTGAGGGTCAGCATTTTGAACGGGAGCTTGAGTAGGGCCCGATTCAAAACCCTCAAATCCAGGATAGGTCTGAGCCCACCACCCCTCTTGGGTACAATGAAGTAGGAGCTGTAAAACCCTTTCTTCATTTCGGCTGAGGGGACAGTTTCTATCGCACCCTTCGCCAGAAGGACTGCGATCTCCGCCCGAAGAACCGCGGTGTTGGAGCCCTGGCAGAACTTGGGCGGACGACGTGCAAACTGGATAGCATAGCCGAGCCGAATGGTCTTGAGCAGCCAGCGGGAAGGATTGGGGAGATTCAGCCAATCCAGAAAGTTCTCCGCTAGGGGCCGCAGAGGAGTTACATTCGACGTACCAAGGGTGGGGGAACCCTCGCTGGGAAAACAGCGTGTGGTCGGAGGTAAGAAGCCCCGAAGGCCACTGGCTGCTTTGCCCAGGGAGACCGAGCCGTGCGAGCTTAGCAGAGGATCCACCCGACAGGGGAGATCGTCTGACCAAGCCCGTTGTTCTAGAGCATGAGGGAGCACAGAAGGTGTGTGACCGCATGCCCTGAACGGAGGAGACAGCATCCGACCATCGAGCGGAGGGTCGGGGGTGCTGTGTAATATGCCCAGAGAAGGAGAAAATTGCTCTTTTGTTGACCAAGTGGTGGCCGTCTGCCGGGTGGCAGACAGCCGGGTGGAAGCCGAATCCAGCGCTCGTCCCCTCGTCGAGTGTGGATCCGGACAGGCCAAACGATCCCTCCTCCCTGGGCTGCCCGTCTCAGGAACGCTTCGAAACCTGCCGGGGGTTCTTAGTGGCCTGAGGACGAGCTGGCGGTGCCACCTTCCTACGAGTGCTGGACCGTTGGGCTGGGTCTGGCTGCAGACCCGGCAGGCTGCGGGGTCTGAGCCACCCTCGTAGGGGGCCTTCCACGGCGGGGAGCAGGCGGAGGCTGCTGCGTCGGCTGAGCTGGGCCGGAACTCGCTGCACGCCGAGGCAGGATGTGCTTGATGGCCTCCGTCTGCTGTTTCACGGTGGAGAACTGCTGGGCAAACTCCTCCACGGTTTCGCCGAAGAGGCCAGCCTGGGAAATGGGAGCGTCGAGAAAGCGAACCTTCTCGGCGTCTCGCATCTCGGCCAGGTTTAACCACAGGTGGCGCTCCTGGACCACCATAGTGGACATCGCCCGCCCCAGAGCTTGCGCAGTAACCTTCGTAGCCCGTAAGGCATAGTCGGTCGCTGAGCGCAGCTCGTGTAACAGCTCTGGGTCGGGAGCACCCTCGTGCAGGTCTTTAAGAACCTTAGCCTGATAGACCTGCAAAATCGCCATAGCGTGGAGGGCGGACGCAGCTTGCCCAGAGGCCGCGTAAGCCTTCGCTACAAGCGCAGACGAAAACTTACAGGCCCTGGACGGGAGTCTCGGGCGGCCCCTCCAGGAGGCGGCGTTTTGCGGGCACAAGTGCATCGCAACCGCTCTCTCCACCTGGGGAACCTCCGAATACCCCCTCGCTGGACCGCCATCGAGGGTGGTGAGGGACGGGGAGTTAGCGTACCGTGAACGAGCCGACAGAGGGGCTTTCCACGATTTCGTCAACTCCTCGTGCACTTCCGGGAAAAACGGGACCGGGGAGGAGCGTGGCTTCGAGTCACGCCCCCTGCCCAGGAACCAGTCATCCAGCCTTGAAGGCTCAGGGCTGGGCGGGGGAACCCATGCAACCCCGATCTCCTTGGCTGCCCGTTGTAGTGCGGCGGCCATTTCGGCGTCTGCCACAGACTGAGATTCAACCGCCGGAGCGGCGAACTCGGTTGTGACGTCAGCCTCTGACGGCTCTCCCTCCGATGCTACGGACGCTGCCTTTTCCTCAGCAGGAGCCCCGAACAAAAGATCCAGCCCATACTGAGACGAGCTTTCAAAATCGTCCGGAGACTCAATCGGTAGACACACAGGGTGAGCGGTTTGCGAGGACGCAACTGGCAAAACTTCGCTCAACACCTGCCGCTCTTCCTCGACGCACATCGCAACGGCCTCGTACCCGGAAGTAGAAGGACCGGAGCGGGAAGCAGATGAGGAGCGCCGCGGCTTCTTCGAAAAGAACGCGGCTCTCGAGCGGAGTGTGCCCAAGGGCATGTCTTCGCAGTGCTGACAACCTCCCTCAGCGAACGCTGCGTCAGCATGCTCACGCCCCAAGCATTGAACACAGCGTTCGTGCCGATCGTTCGGGGAAAGGTAGAATCCGCACCCAGTAGGACACAGACGGAAAGGCATCGTGAAACACACAATCCGTCTGTGGAGCTCTTTTAGAGAAAATTTGCTCTCTGCAGAAGAGAATCTTCTCTTGAAGATCGCCGTCGACGCACCCAGGGGACTCTCACAACACGAGCAGTGTCAGAGAGGGAGAGACCGCTGTCTGTGCCGTAGATCCAACGACCAGAGAGGTGAATGTTGCCGCTTCTCACGCAGAGACGCTGCATTCGGCTCCGAAAAACAGAACGAGTGAGCAGATGCACACGCTGCCCTATTTATACCCGGACGTCCGGGGCGTGGTCAGCTATGCAAATCTGCACACCCAATTTTCATTGGCCTTTCTCAAAACTGTCAGAGGTGTTTGGGCTCTCAAGAGCGACCCCTAGTGTCGTACACTACTCGACACAACTCGGAGTGTACGACAGATAGGGAATGGGGAAACTCTGGCAGTAGGATTGATCAACAGTCTTATCAACTAAAGAAATTACTTTAATTTCAACATTTTTATCTTTTGAAAACAGATGAATGCTTATGACTGTGGAATTAAGTATATTTTGTCACCTGAAGATTACAACATACAATTCAAAGCATTTTTTTTTAAATGACCTGCACAGTTCAGGTCACTACTTTCCCAACATGAAAACAGTGTCGCATCAAAACTTGCTTCCTTATTTCTCAAGAGTCTAAGATGAGATGTACTTTTTGGTTCACATTAAATAAAATATAAAATTAACAAATGATTTTATATACATAGAAAGCTCAATCAATGGGTCATTCCATGAAATCGGTGCCTTTTCCACATGGAAAATTAAAATAAATAAATAAAATACGTTTAATCAACATTTTTTCAAAATATCTCTTAAATGAAGACACCTTAAAATGACAAAACATTGTACAGTGCCATCTCATATTATTTTATGACTATTCTTCTACCTCATGTCTTGGTATGTTTTAAAACGTTCAACTTTTTAAAATATTTCTTGTCATTCAGATGACCAAGAGTATTCTAATTTTGGAGGGTTTCAATTAAGAAAAAATATATTTTTACAAGAGAAATATTAAAAAATGGCTTTGTCCAAAATAAAATATAGTTAGAGTTAAAATGGTAAAACCTGGAAGGCTGTATTAAATATAATTTTTACATTTTTTATGAAATTAACAACAGTAACTTTTGTAAGGATTGACGTGTAAAAATGTATGATAGTTTTTGCTCAGAATGAATGAATGAATGAATAAATAAATAAATAAATAAATAAATAAATAGGACACAATCTAATGTATGGGAGAAAAGTAAAAGTAAAGCATTTTTACTATTTTTTATGCTTAAAACCCGTCTTTAACCTCTTAATATTTCAAAACATTTCAAAGTATTTTTTATGACCTACACAGTTCAGGTCACTTCTTTCCCACAGCGTTGCATCAAAACTTGCATCCTTATTTTGGGTTTACTTCATAATGTGTGTTAGTGTACACATAAATATCAAATTACAGTATTTTATTTTGTCTTGTAATTTTGTATTCTAGTTATGTAGTAAAAGCCTAAAAAATAGATTTATCTGAAGGGTCAAAGACGTGATGTCCATTTTGGTCCACATCAAATAAAATGAACACAAGTGATTTTATATACACAGAAAGCATTTTAAATGCAAGTGTAAATTTTAATGTTGTCACAACTCTTGTGAAAATGAAATGTCAAAACGGGTGAAATTAAACTGAATGACATTTTAGTTGGTGTCTTCTGGAAATTATGGAAAAAAATGTATGAAGTAAAAAAAAAAAATGTAAACAGGACATTGTAATGTATGGGGGGAAAAATAAAAGTAAAGCTTGTTTTTTACTATTTTTAATGATTGAAAACCATCTTTGACCTCTAAATGTTTCAAAACATTTCAAAATATTTTTTTAATGATCTGCAAAGTTCAGGTCACTTCTTTCCCAACATGAACACAGTGTCATGTCAAAATTTGCACCTTATTTTGGATTTAATTCACAATCTAAGTTAGTGTACACAGAAATATTAAATTACAGTATTTTCTTTTGTCTTGTAATTTAACCTTCTACCTAAGTTTTTTAAATTTAGGTTAGTCACATCCTCGTTTTGGGTTTACTTCACAATCTGTGTACATATAAATATAATACAGTATTTTATTTTGTTTTGTGATTTTACATTCTTAAACTTTAGTCAAGTTGGCCTTTTAGACATATAGTAAAAGCCTAAATAATATACACTGACCAAAATTATAAACGCAACACTTTTGTTTTTGCCCCCATTTTTCATGAGCTGAACTCAAAGATCTAAGACTTTTTCTATGTACACAAAAGACCTATTTCTCTCAAATATTGTTCACAAATCTGTCTAAATCTGTGTTAGTGAGCACTTCTCCTTTGCTGAGATAATCCATCCAGGTGTAGCATATCAAGATGCTGATTAGACAGCATGATTATTGCACAGGTGTGCCTTAGGCTGGCCACAATAAAAGGCCACTCTAAAATATCAGAACCAGTCAGTATCTGGTGTGGCCACCATTTGCCTCAAGCAGTGCAGCACATCTCCTTCGTATAGAGTTGATCAGGTTGTTGAATGTGGCCTGTGGAATGTTGGTCCACTCTTCTTCAATGGCTGTGCAAAGTTGCTGGATATTGGCGGGAACTGGAACACGCTGTCATATATATGCCGATCCAGAGCATCCCACACATGCTCAATGGGTGACATGTCTGGTGAGTATACTGGCCATGCAAGAACTGGGATGTTTTCAGCTTCCAGGAATTGTGTACAGATCCTTGCAACATGGGGCCGTGCATTATCATGCTGAACCATGAGGTGATGGTCGTGGATGAATGGCACAACAATGGGCCTCAGGATCTCGTCACGGTATCTTTGTGCATTCAAAATGCCATTAATAAAATGCACCTCTGTTCATTGTCCATAACATACACCCGCCCATACTATAACCCCTTCGCTGGTCTCAGATGATCTTGGAGACAAAGATTCTGGATGTGGAGGTCCTGGGCTGGTGTGGTTACATGTGGTCTGCGGTTGTGAGGCCGGTTGGATGTACTGCCAAATTCTCTGAAAGGCCTTTGGAGACGGCTTATGGTAGAGAAATTAACATTCAATTCATGGGCAACAGCTCCGGTGGGCATTCCTGCAGTCAGCATGCCAATTGCACGCACCCTAAAAACCTGTGACATCTGTGGCATTGTGCTGTGTGATAAAAATGCACATTTTAGAGTGGCCTTTTATTGTGGCCAGCCTAAGGTACACCTGTGCAATAATCATGTTGTCTAATCAGCATCTTGATATGCCACACCTGTGAGGTGCGTGGATTATCTCAGCAAAGGAGAAGTGCTCACTAACACAGATTTAGACAGATTTGTGAACAATATTTGAGAGAAAAAGGCCTTTTGTGTACATAGAAAAAGTCTTAGATCTTTGAGTTCAGCTCATGAAAAATGGGGGCAAAAACAAAAATGTTGCGTTTATAATTTTGGTCAGTGTACATATCTCAGGGGTCAAAGACGAGATGTCCGTGTTGGTCCACATCAAGTAAAATTAACACAAGTGATTTTATATACATAGAAAGTGTATTAAATGGAAGTGTATACTATAATGTTTTCAGAACTTTTGTGAAAATAAAATGTCACAATGGGTGATATTACACTAAATGACATTTTAGTTGGTGTCTTCTGGAAATCATGTATGATAGTAATTTTTTGCTCAGAATTTGTTTTATTAATTAAACAGGACACATTTTAATGTACAGGGGAAAAATAAAAGTAAAGTTTTGTTTTTTATTTATTTTAAACTTGAAAACCTTCTTTGACCACTAAATGTTAAAAAACATTTTTTTTTTGACCTCCACAGTTCACAGTCACTTCTTTCCCAACATGAACACAGTGTCACATCAAAACTTGCATCCTCATTGTGGGTTTACTTCACAATCTGAGTTAGTGTACACATCAATATCAGATTACAGTATTTTCTTCTAATTCTTTTCTTACATTTTAACGTATGGGGGGAAAATAAAAGTAAAGCTTATTTAGTATTTTTTTGATGCCAGAAAACTATCTTTGTCCTCTATGTGTTCTTTGAGTTAGGGTTTGGGTTAGAGATTGGACATACTGTTTACTTTTCTAGATTGCTGCTTATTTTCATGTCAATTTATGATTGTGTACAGTTACTATGAATTCTCAAGAAACCGTGTTGAAAGGTTAATTTGTCTAGTTTGAAAGTTTGTAACCAGAGACAGTATTACTTCTTAAAGCACACACACACACATACACATATCATCAGCAATATAAAAGCCACCTTCTTCATTTCTTGGTTTAAAGAGTCATTGTCATTTGGCAGTGAGCAAATGCATTTTCTGATCTTGTCCTCTCATTGTTGAGCTCCTGAAAAATAAAAAGAAAACAGAATCGGGCAAAAAGAGGCAACACTATTCAGCATAATAGATAAATTTTTAAATGACTCTTGTACATCTACTGCACAACTGTTACAATCACCGGCTGGGGTGCCCTGGTCGTCCACTAGAGGGCACTAGATTCCAGAATGTTTCTGCCTCACTGACTACATAATCTTAATGAAATGAACAAGCATATGCACATAGCGTGTTGAATATTGAGAGCTAAGTTGCTGTATAAGTATTTTGTGCTCAGTATTTGTTGTTTAGTGGGACCTGATTTGGGTTTTTTTAATGTTAATTGACTGTTGATTGAGATTAATTGTTTACACCTGTGAATAATTGTCTACTTATACCTCTCTTTACCATGCAAATCTTACCTTGACAAAGGCTTTTGCCAAAACCTTGTTATTGCTACTCTAAGCCGTTGATTTCACATGCTCCTGTGTGCTTTTAGATTTTTTTTTGTTTTTTTCATTGTTTCCTCTGTTGGAATGGAGAGCCCGAGCCTGCCACGTTTTTTAAGCCATCGCAAGAGAAAGCGACTAAGCCTACCATCACCCAGGAGCCCAAGCATTTTTACATGTTTGCCCAGGTGCATGTGCCGGCAACATTGCGCATCTCCACGGGAGAACCGAAGGTGAGCTGTTGTTGGCCTCTCTGCTATTTAATACTCTGGAAGAGTATGATCTTCTGTTTCTCTCATCTCTTCTGGCTCCGCCCAGCTTTGAATCTACTGTGTCTCTGCAGGTTCTGCCCAGCTCCTGTTGAGTTTTCACCCAGCCTCCTTCTCCCACCTCCTCTTCCAGAATCCATCTGTTCCTCTGCCTTGCTTCTGCTGGCTCCTGACAGTCTCTTAGCTCATCCTCAGTCTGCTCTACACTGTTGTGTGGATCCACTTCAGGCGTTCCAGTCCCCACCTCCACCTCCAGATTCCCCTGTCTGCTCCTCCAGCTTCTGAGCCCTGGACTTCACCTCAGCCCTCCAACCCATCGGCTCTGCTTAGGCTCCTTGCTCCCTCGTGTCCATCATGGCCCGTCATTCCACTGGCTCCACCGGGCTTCCACATCCCTCCAGCTCCACCTTGGTCAGTCGTTGACTTTTGCCTTTGCCTCATCCCTACATCCCTCTGGCTCCATCTGGCCCCTCATCTTTTGTACATCTCACATATTACTATGCTGCATAATACACTGTTTTATTCCAGTGAACTGTTGCCATTTTCAGGTATGTGTTTTCTCTCTAAAATCTTTAGTTTAACCAATTCTTAAAATTTCACTTTGGTTTTAAATTGTAATTGTGTGGACTCTACACCATGCAGGAAATTATACATATTCTTCCATTTCCACATGTATTTCCTTTTTTATTCAATGCCACAAGAACAAGAGGTACTACATAGTCACATTTTAACATTTTAACATTTCAGTGTTTGATTAACACATTTTAGTTTATGTATAGGGTTATGTATCATTTAAATTCATTTATAAAATGTGAAAAATTAGCTTTTTATACATATGCTATATTTCTAATAAAATAAATATTTGTATCATGTATTTGTAGTACACCAGTTTAATGGTAAGTGTGTTTAAGAGGGCGTATTAAAGTTTTGGAGGTGTGTTCTTGATATGCGTGGCTCTAATGAAAAAGAAAACGCATGACTGATGTCTGGAACAGCTCTCCTGTGTGTTCTTGAACTCACTGCACGAACCCCATCATAACAGTACTGTTGATAATAAAAAGTTACTTGATAATAAAAAAGTTTTTTCACCAGTCCTCAGGTATACCCACAGGTATATGAAATGATACTTTTAAATCTAAAACAGGCTTTACGTGAATCCTATGTATTTTGTAGGACACTTCCGTAACTTTATTACTGCAAAATTTGTTTAGCATTTCACAGGAAATTACATCTTTCAAAGACTTTGGTGTTCAGAGGTTATTTATTGATAAATCATTTACTGAAATTGACTACAGTTTTTTTTTTTTAAGACTGTAGTCATTATTCATTCCTTCCCACAACTTCAGACGGATTCACACACCTCTCTTCACTTTTACTCTGACTCTGAAATGTCAGATTGTCCTTACAAAACCCCCACTGTAACTGTCATTGGCAATTTTCACTGAGAATAACACATAGTACATTTGGTTATCACGCTACAAAAACCACATGTAGGTGTTCTGTCTTTTCTTCTAAGCATGGAGTAAGGGTGACCGACAACTTGAATTAAAATAATACTTGCAGCACTTCTTCCTCGAGGTGAGTGCGTGTCATCTAGTGGTTAGTCTATGTACTCTCTATCGTGACACTGAACAGCAATAATATCAAGACTTTTTAGATGGTTTATTAATAAACATTCATTACTATTGTCATGAGTGTGTTTAAAGTTCTCTACTGACATGACACAAACTTAGAGTTTGTCCTGTGTGAAAAAACACACATACACCAGATCTTCAAAGGTGTTGTATTATGAAGACCTAAACAATTCTGATGCACCAAAATCACACTTCAGCTATTATATCCTACAACACACAGAGACAGACATTTTGTTGATATAAAGACCCACCTTCCTCATCTGTTTGTGGAGTAGTTGTCGTACATCTGTGACTAACTTTTCTGATCTTCTCTTCTTGTTGTTGCTTCTGAACTCCTAGAAAATAAAGATAAACAGACAACAATACTCTCAGGTAATTTAAGAAGTAAAAGGTCTTCACTCTTCTGCTCTTTACTAGATCTACTAGATCATCTGAGGGATTTGACTGAATCAAGATGCTGCTGATCATTGAAGCTCTTCTTCTCATTTCAGCTGTTCTAGGACAGGTAAGATTGTGTTCTGCTATGAATACAGACATGAATACTGATGACTGATCATTACGATTCCTGTTGCTGCAGAATCACAGAGCTGCTGGAGGACAGACATTTCCATTAGATATGGCACCGAATTCAGTTGATGACCAGTATGAGGGTGGTAGGGAGAAAATGGCAGACCAGGTGGAGAAAAAAATATATAGAAAGCAAAAAATGTCTAACTCTGAAACTAAATTTGCAAATGCTTTGAAGTTTACTGAAAATGATTACAATTATTACAGAAACATTCAACTGCTATTTGTTTGTACACTAACTAACTTGTACTTTCTGTTAACAGATGCGATACAGATTCTGAAGAAATCACAAAAGAAATGCTATTCAACTTACAGTGGTACAAATATTAAATTTGAACAGAGTGTTCTGGGAATAAAAAATGTTCGTTTTGGCTCATTTACATCACTTAGTAGTACAGTAGCATAAGATTTCGGGTCTAAATCTTGTTTTGAAATCTACACTTGTGAAAGTGCTAATGTGATAAAATATTCTAAGTATCCTGAACAGAAAGAGGTACTGGTTCCTCCATATGAGAACTTCCAGAACAACAATTTACAAATAATTTACTTACCCCCTTGTCATCCAAGATGTTCATGTCTTTTTGTCTTCAGTCGTAAAGAAATTATGGTTTTTGAGGAAAGCATTTCAGGATTTTTCTTCATATAATGGACTTCAATTGTGCCCCCAATTTTTAACTTTCAAAATGTAGTTTAAATGCAGCTTCAAAAGGCCCTAAACGATCCCAGCCGAGAAAAAAAGCGTCTTATCTAGTGAAACGGTCGGTCATTTTTTTCGAAAAATAAAAATTTGTATATTTTTTTAGCACAAAAATGCTTGTGTAGCACAGGCTCTCGGATGCACGTCCACAGGTCGTTCTTGAACGATTCGCTCATTTTGAACAAATCTTTAAAGTGACTCGCGAATAACGAGTCATCTCGGGGAGTGATTCGTTCAGTTGCGCATGCGCAACATCCTATTAGGTTCTGTACTGGAATTAGTTCACCACGAGTCTTCGGGTTTTCCGAGTCATTGGTTCATCTTATGGGGCTGTCACGTGATGCTGATTTTGATAAAATGAACGAAATGACTCGAGAAAAGATTTGTTCGTTTTGCTGAACGAGACTGAAAGGTCAGAGTCGGTAAAATAAACCGAACTTCCCATCACTACTACGAATCGAGTTCATCGTCTGTGTACTCCGGCTCAAAAAGGTAGAATATGATGAAAAACTCCATCTTATTTTCTCCTACAGCTTCAGAATCATCTGACATGTTGTACCTTTTTGTTTGTAAACAGCGTTTGACTTACTTGCACTTCCTTAGTCTTTGCGCGTTTGCTTTGTAAACACTGGGTCTGTAGTTTGACCTTTCGTAGTGTCCTGAACGCGCATACTAGAACCTGTGCTACACAAGGTTTTGTGCTAAAGAAGTATACACATTTTCATTTTCCGAAAAAAAAAATGGCCGATCGTTTCGCTAGAAAAGACCTTTCTTCCTCAGCTGGGATCATTTAGAGCCCTTTGAGGCTGCATTTAAACTACATTTTGTAAGTTCAAAATCGGGGGCACAACTGAAGTCCATTATATGAAGAAAAATCCTGAAATGCTTTCCTCAAAAACCATAATTTCTTTACGACTAAAGACAGAAATACATGAACATCTTGGATGACGAGGGGGTGAGTACATTATCTGTGAATTGTTGTTCTGGAAGTGGACTTCTCCTTTAAAGTCACTGCTGTGAAGACAAAAAGAAATCAGAAAGATCTCTGGTGTCACACTGTGTTCACTTTGGAAAGCTCTGGTAAGAGAAGTAACCTGAACTGTGATCTATTCAAGAAACCAACCAACACCATAACAAAATATTATTGAGCATTGTATAAAGCACTTTGAATTTCCACATGAATCAATGTAAAAATGTTTTTCTCTAAGTTTATTTCATTAATTATTTGTCAAAAACACAATTCATAATAAAGTTAATTTTAAGTGATCAAATTCAGTGGCCTCAAAGTGATTGTATATATCTCTATGAAATGTATTCATTTATATAAAGAAATTGTACATATATTTTTCTATGAAGCTTTATTAAATGCGCATTAGCTGCTAAAATTTGTGCAATGAGACGAATCTCTTCATCAGAGAAATGTTCATCCATTATATTTAGTAACAAATGTTATTTATGTAGTAATCAATTGAAAATTTGAATTCAATTACTTCAACAAAATGTTATCACAAACCTGAAAATATGAATTTAAACAAAAAATCATCCTATCTTGATCGTAAGGAAGTAAAATGTATTGAATCTAAATCTTATTTTGAAATGTACACTTGTGAATATGCTGAGCTAATAAAAAATTCTATGCTTGAGTGTGAGAAAGAGGTGCTGATTCCTCCTTTAAAGTCACTGTTGTCAAGAAATGAGGTCAGAAACATCTCTGGTGTGAAACTGTGTTCACTTTGAAAAGCTCTAGTAAAAATGTGACTTGAACTGTGCAACAGCCAGCACCTTAATTTGCGTCACATCATTGAACGTTTGTAGTGCTTTTTATCTAGCTAACTGGCAGAATTGCATATTAACTGCTGAACAACATCCTCAGTGGAATTCCACTTTTTTATCAACACACAAAAAAGATTTTGTTTAATTACATTTTTTAATATTGATTTTACTCAATATTTTTATAACTTAGTCATGTTGGAGATTGAGAAGAGCTCCTGTCATGTTGGAGTTTTTGTGGTCTTCATTGTGCAGAAGAGTGAAGCTTGTGGTTTTGTTGTGGGTTGATTTATAAACACCATGATGCTTTAAATGAGCAATGGCTGCTAAAAACTGCACAATGATGAGTCTCTTCTCAGGTGTTCATCCCATTACATTCAGTCAGAAATAATATGGCTACCTAGCAGAAAAATAAAAGATTGTTCTCAATAGAAAACAACTGAGAAATTATTAAATGAATGTACTTTTTAGTTATATGAACTTTAATTGAGATAGGGACTTTTTTTGAGTATAAGTTTATGAACTATACATGAGGGTTTTATACATGAAGCCCATATTACTTATCTTGAGGAACTAAGAGTTTGTCCTACATTAAAACATAGGTCTTCACAGGTGCTGCTGATCCAGCCAGCGATCTTCCTGATGTTCAGTAGTGCAAACCTGCAAGATCATTCTGTTTTTGCAATATAATCATTAAAGGTCAGCTGATCATCAAGGATCACCCCAAGATTCCTGGCTGAATGGGATTGTCGTTGATGAGCCCAGTTGGATGGTAAACTGGCCCTGTACTGATGGAGTGGCTGCAAAGATGAGAATCTTTGTCTTTGCCAGGTTAAGTTGCAGGTGACGTTCTTTCATCAATGCTGAGATGTCTGTCAGACAGTCTGAGATCCGAGCAGGTACCGTTAGATCATTTGGTTGAAATTAGAGATAGAGCTTAGCATCAGCATAGCAGTGGTAGGAAAAAAAAAAACATGTGCCTAAATCAGTGTTTTTCAAACCTGTCCTGGAGGCACCCCTGTCCTACACATTTTGCATGTCTCCCTGATTTATCACACCTGATTCAAATCATCAGCTCAGTAGTAAAGACTGCAAGACTGATTTGGGTGTGTCTATTAAGGGAGACATGCAAAATGTGCAGGGCAGGGGTGCCTCCAGGACAGGCTTGAAAACCACTGGCCACTACCAGTACTTTTGAAGAAAAAGTATTTGATGGACGTATAATATGTGTCGAGAGCATTCACTCAGTATCATTATCTCATTTTTGCCCAAGATGGCTTTTAGCTGGTTTTGCACCTGAACTCTTCATTTACTGTTCTGCATATCTGCTCGGCCCATTTTGTGAAAGCAGTCAGTCAAGCAATGCTCAGGCATATGGAAAACAAGGTCCTTGTAGAGTTTGCAATGTTCTGCTTTGCCAGATTGCAGAATTCAAGCACCATCTCTGAAGCCAGACAGATCTTCAAGCCATTATGTACTGTACTCACAACTACACAGTACATGAAAAGTGTTGAGGAAAGGGTTAATGTTTCAAATATCTTCACAAAATCAAGTCAAACCATCTGTAGATTCAAGTGAACTAAAAAAAAAAAAAAAAGTGGGACAAGTAATCATGCTTCACAGCATACATTACGAGAGTGCTGAAAAAGGCTAAGGAGCAGGTGGCACATGAGACCTCAGAACATAACATAACCCGTACTTCTGTCCAGGATCATCAGTATGCTTTTTGACAAGTATATTGGATTTTTTCCAAAGTGGAGTGGCTTGCTTTTGGGAGATCTCAAATTTAGGTCGTTCAACACTAACACAATTTAATTTAAGATAGTATAGCATTTGGGACTTAATTATTAGTCATTTCAGTTAAATATTGCCGTTTTTCTCTGTGCTGATTGATTCAGGCAATAGAGTGTTACATCTGGGCCATTTTCAATACAAAGGGTTCAACTACTCACCAATAAGAGCTGAGTATATAAGTTTTGTACTTGTGTTCTACACAGAATTATAGTATACTCACATCAACTTTAAAATAACTGCAGTTTCAAGGGAAAAGTATTGTTCCGTGTAGTGCCCTCTTCAGGTATTAGGTGTATCTACCTGCTTGAATTGTTGACTCTAAACCCAGATTCTTTTAATTGTGTCTCTGATTTTACTTAAAATCAAACTATGACCCTGCGTTTATACTACTTCTTATAATGTGCAACTTGGATCCCTGTAAATTACTTTCCACAAATATTAGCTACCCCTCAGCACTATTTCAATGACCAAGCAACGTAGCAAAAAAAAAAATAAACAAATTTATTCCAAAGAAGATAAACAGAAGGAATCAAAGACAAATCAAAGTCTGTTCTCACTTGTAAATAAACTTTTACCTTCAAATACAGTGATTGTTTGACTCTTCAAATACAGTGATTGTTTCTCTTTTACACAAATACACTCAAAGGGTTAAACTTCTACACAGATATCAAGCTAGAGTTTTTCACTGAATCACACTTCCGAATTAAACTTTAGTTCTTTTCTCTTCAGAAGTACGAATTTGTTTCCAATAAGTGTACACCAATATAGCAGTGTACTTCGGAAGACTTAAGACATAAGTAAAGTATGTAAACAAACTTTAGATTTAGTTAGAAATACAAATGTGACCTTTTACTGATATACTCTCAATGAATCACAGATTATTAAACCACAATATTGTTCCGAAATTGAAAACCCACTTAATGTGGGCCCACCTCACTCACTCACGCACGCACGCACACAGCACAAACCCCTGTTGCAGACCTGAAACGTCGCTGCAGTGCGTTGAGGCCGATTGAAACGTAAAATGGACGAGTCGCTCTCTAAGAGCACAAATAAAACAAACAAATGTACCTGAATGAAACTTGAAAGAGTTTAAGGATCCCGTCACCCGCCAGATCGGTCCAAGTGAGGCTGTGATCGGTCAGCAAGCTCTGTGACACTCCCGCAAAGCCAGAGGAACTCCTAACAACTCGGCGATTAGGAGCGCTATCTGGATTTCCTCAATGCACTTCCCAGTCAATGCAGCAACAGAATACTATACTGGTTAACACTCAAACAATACAGTTCTGACAACGGTTTTCACACGTAAAGTTCCGCATTTTCTGTTTTCATGCCGACAACAAGCGGGATTAAGTCATTTTTGTAACCAATAATATTAAATTAAACAATTTAGTGACACAAACATGTCTGAACAGGACCCTTTTTCCCTCTTAGAAACACTTTGTCACAAGCAAAGAATAAATAATAAAATAAATACAAACAAATATGAAATATCTGAATAATGAAAATGTAAATAAATAAATTATGAAATTAATAACAACATATACTATAGGAATAGAAATTAACCCAGGGTTACATTCCGTTTGTGCACAAAAAGGAGGAGTCCAAATAGAGGAGCATTGCATTTCATTATGTTAAATCTTAAACACAGCAAATAAAAAAAAAATAAATAAATAAAAAAATCGAATTTTAATATGAAAAATAAACAAAAACAAACAATCAAAAAACAAAAGCACACTAGAAAGCAATAATGCATACATTTCCATAACTTAACACCACCAAAATCAAAGTTGAAGTTAAAGTTGAAACCTTAAAATAGTGAATGTGTAGTCTGTTTTGTTGGGTTTATTTAAATATTTCCAGCATGTGTAATAGAGAAGTAAAGTAAACTACATGATAATGTGTCCATGTCCAAACAGTTTTGAAAACTGCTATTTGGAGTTATACAATTTAGAGATGTTAAACATCTTGTACTGTAAGTGTTTAGAGGTTTTTCCAGTATGTTTTAAGCAATTAAAGTCACCCATCAATGTATGTAATTTCTAGCTATTTATAATATAGCTACTGTTTTTAAAAATCAAATATTTGCACAGCTATGACAAGAAACACTGGAATCTAACAACACCTTGGGGAAAAAAAGTTTATTTAAAAAGTTAATTTAAAAAATAAAGCATATAGGAAATAAAACTTATTAAATAAACATGTGTCCTGAACTTCTGAAACATTGGTGTCTCATATTTTATATGCAATTTTGGAAATTATTATCTGTACGCTCTTATTTGTGCGCACAACATGAATCGATCTATTTAATGTATTTAATTTCACAGGCCTTTGGATGCTTTATTTTTACTAACCACCAGATGGCGCTGTTTTCGACACCCTCGAAGCTTTGAATCTTTTAGGAAATTTACAAAATATCTTTACATAAAATATTTTAGAGACATTATCTTTACTTAATATCCTAATAATTTTTGGCATAAAAGTAAAATCAATAATTTTGACCCGTATAATGTATTATTGGCTGTTGCTACAAATATACCCTTGCTAATTAAGACTGATTTTGTGGTCCAGAAGTTTCTGTCCCTGAACCCCTTTATCAAGCAGTCATGATCTTGGAGGTGTATGGAAGGCAAAATTTCACTCCTCCAGGCTCAAAATTATTCTTAGTGATAAGTAGAGTAATGTTTCCAGAAATGTAAATTTTGTAACAATGGTCTAAAGCATCATCTTAGACAGGAAGAGTTTTTCCTACTTGTTTTCTGTACACACACAAAACCAGAGTTTAGGAAATTCACAACCTATTTTAATGAAGTTGTCACTCCTGAAACTTATATTGTAAACCATATTGTATAATGTAAAAACCCTTTGATGTAATGTGAATACAGCACCACCTACTGGTCATTGTTTGAAATTCATTCAAACTCTTGTCTTGTCTTGTCTTTATTATGACTTAGAAAACCACAGTCTTAAACCTTTTTGGCTACAATTTCTACCTGATAAATGATTTTTCAGACCTTGGCATATGTAGAGTCATTAAAAATTATAAAATAATAAGAAAGCTTATTTTAAATAATTTTGGTTATTTGCTGAGGCTGTTGCCTAGTAAAAATGACATTTATTTGACATCAAGGCAAGGCATGGTGATTCTATTTTTCACCAGCAAGTGACCAACACTGACATATCATAATTTGTTTTGCTTTTTCGTTTTTTTGTTTTTTTGTAAGATGCTGGACATTTCCTACTAGACATCCAATCGGAAAAAAAAGCAAAAAATAATTCCCCAACATAATCTAATGGAGATTATCTTGCTCTCTTTTTTTAACAGTGTGAGCAAAGGTGCTATCTGTGCTTTTGCATCATCTGGTGATATCATGAATTATTATCTATTGCCATTTTTTTTTTTTTTTGGAATTTTACATACATTTCTATTTAATAAAGGAAACAGAAGAATACACTATAAATAAGACAATAATTTTCCTTATAAAAGAAAGAGTTAAATAGATTTAATTTCCATTAAAAAAGTTATTTTAAAGTTATTTTAAAAAGTAAATTGCAACTTTGTGTGGATTTGACATCATGCAGGAAATTAAATCTATTCTTCTTTTTTCCATTATTCAAATGATTTTTTCCCCCCAGTCCACAAAATTTACAGGTATATGAAATGTTTATGTGAATCATGCTTAACTGGATACATTCAATGCATTTTTCAGGAAATGACCTCTTTCAAAGATTTTGATGTTTTGACATCTTTGCCATCTACTGGTCAAAATGTGTAAACTGTACTGAACAGATTGAAGTTTTGTAATACGGGAGTCATCATTCACCTCTTAAACAAAATACCTTTCTGCAGCTTAAAACGTCACATAACCTTTTCACTTTTAGTACTCTGACAAAGTGTTAGACCTGTTTTCACAAAACCCCCTTTGTAAGTGTCACTGTCACATTTCACGGCAAATACCACTTAAGTTTGGTTATCACACTACCAAACCACCTTGAGGTGTCATATGTCTTTTCTTCTTGGCATGTAATAATGATGAACTAACAACCTGAATTAGAACAAAACTGTTTACTTAAGACAGGGGTGTCCAATCAAACTGCATTGTGTTGTGTTTTTGACCAGTGTTTTACAGGGGACAAGTTCAAGCTCAAACCGATGCGCAACGTTTTGCTACGGTTTCCGGGTTGAACGACATGTTTCCTGGTAACATTGTGCAATAGGGTTTGAGATACGTTTTCTCTTGTTTGGTCGGTGTGTCAAAAATGTCAGCCCAATCAGCAGCAACATGTATATAAACCACGCGGTATTAAAGAGACACTGATTAATGTAACATAAAAATACTATACATATTTATATATTTTGCTATTAAATTGTGGAGTGACACTTTCATAAACGTTTCTATACTTCTCTGATTATATAATGGTAAATATTACAATATCATAGCACAACAACAGTGATCAGCAATAATGATAAGCCTAATAAGGGTTACTCACAATAAAAATAATAAGGTCATATAGATCTCGGAGGTAAGGAGTGGATTATCCTTTACCTGAAATGTTTGTCTTTTCATCCTGAAATCCGAGGCAAATGTTGGATCACAATAATTAGGAACCACAGTTTCCACAAACCCCTTCACTCGATTGGGATGTTCTCTTTTTTCTGGACGGCAAGAGCAGTGACTATAACATCGGGCGTATTTTGCAGTATTAAAGGAGAAGTCCATTTCCAGAACAACAATTCACAGATAATTTACTCACCCCCTTGTCATTCAAGATGTTCATGTCTTTCTGTCTTCAGTCAATAAATTATTGTTTTTGAGGAACGTTTTTCAGGATTTTTCTTCATATAATAGACTTGATTGGTGACCCGATTTTGAACGTACAAAATGTAGTTTAAATGCAGCTTCAAAGGGCTCTAAACGATGCCAGCTGAGGAAGAAGTGCTCTGGGAATGCGTGTTCATGATTATTATTAAATCACAGCAGAAGGTCACGCAGAACTACAGATCCAGTGTTTACAAAGCGAATGCGTAAAGACTATGAAAGTGCAAGTAAGTCCAGCGCTGTTTACAAACAAAAAGGTACAACGATGTCGGACGATTCTGAAGTTGTATGAGAAAATAAGATAGAAAATAAGAGTTTTTCGCCATACTCTACCTTTTTGAGACGGAGTACACAGACGATGAACTTATCATCTCATCGTTTCACTAGATAAGACCCTTCTTCATCAGCTGGGATCGTTTAGAGCCCTTTGAAGCTGCATTTAAACTACATTTTGAAAGTTCAAAATCAGGGCACCAATCAAGTCCATTATATGAAGAAAAATCCTGAAATGCTTTCCTCAAAAACCATAATTTCTTTACGACTGAAGACAGAAAGACATGAACATCTTGGATGACAAGGGGGTGAGTAAATTATTTGTAAATTGTTGTTCTGGAAGTGGAGTTCTACTTTAAACATGTATTTATACAGATTTCATAATGCTCTGAAGATACTTCAAAAAGAACACAAAGAATGGCGTTCTCAACTGCCATAGTTGCAACTCTTGCATCATCAGAACAGGGTGTTCAACGCACCACCGTTTCCATTTGAAAAATGTTTTGCAACGTTTTGTCGGGGCTGAACACAAGGTAGAATTCGAGTGATGCACTTTGTAAATGTGTAACCTCTCTGTGGGTGGGAGCAAAACTGCTTTAAAAGGAGCTCAGTACACCAAAGAGTGATTGATTACACACTCAACACATCGGTGTATACAAGCAAACATGTTGGGACGTATTGTCTTGGTACTCTGCTTGGCAGGTGAGTCTGTAACTGATTTTGATAAAAAGGCTTGCTTTGTAACATAAACAATGTTATCTTTTCTTTAATCCTTTTAAGTCTAAACTACAAAAAATACATAGCAGGCACTAACGGGATGAGATTTTTCTTTCTGTGTGTGTTTTATATTTTTCTAAACAGCTTTGGTGGGAGCTGCTGTCATCCCTGGTGGCCCTATAGAGGTGGGTTGAAGATTATAACCTATTCATGATGTTTTATTTTACAAGTGTACGTATCTAATGTATTCTGTGTACTTACGTTGGCAGCCAAAATGCTCTAAGTACCAACCAAACTTTTGTCCCCGTACTTATTTGCCTGTGTGTGGTACTGATGGAGTCACATACGCCAACGAATGCACACTGTGTCACAGAAATATGTAAGTCATTTGTAGTGTTTTGTTTTTATCTATGGTTTGAATGTTTATAATGTTTTTACTGGTGTCCTTTTAAAAAAATATTTGACTCTCTTGTCTTAGGAAAGACAACGTCAACACGTTAATCTCCAAGAAGGGTAAATGCTGAGATGGATCCACTCTTTTATGTTCTGTAGATGTGACATGAAGGCTGGAACCACACGCTACTCGTCTTAACATAATGGTGTTTGTCTTAAGATAAAGTGTTTTTCCCCTGTTGTGTGTCATGTTTAAAACATTTGAATTCTTTAATAAAAACTTGCATAAGTATTTACTTTGTACTTTTTGTCTTTAGTTAAAATTGGCACTATTTATCACGGCTCACATAGCTTTTTATTGTAAGAAAATGGAATCAGAAGAAAACTGCCTAGCTCAGACAGTAAGACATCAGTAAGGAGGGTATGGAGACAGTTGAAAAAATGTGGCGTTATAAGAGTATGGGATGGGGTGAACAGTCTGTGAACTTCTATCCTGAGGCAGAAGCAACTTTTTTTGGCAACAGTTCTGATATATTGTAGCTATATCAAATGTTGAATTCAGTCTGGCACGTTTGTTGCAGACATTTTAGATTTGAAGTCGCTACAGAAACAATAGTTTTGTCAATATTTGATTAAATCATTTAGAATTCACTTTTAATAGAACCTTTGAGTGCTACAAAACTAAAATATTAGGTAGTTTTTAAATGAAACTGAGAATTAATCAAACGGTACAACAAATCAGATAATAGTAGTTCCAATGTCACACTGCATTTAATATCAACAGCGCCACCAGTAAACCAGGATTACATTGAATAAACCCTAAAACACAACATTACTCCCACTGCACAGGCCAGTCATCTTCTTGTGTGGTGAAGTTAGATCTCTATCTCTAATAGCAGAACATGATAAAGGCAACAAGTGTTCAGAGAACAAACATTTTGTCTCATAGTCTACATGATTCATATTACTTGCAATGTTAAAACAGGACAACTTAGGCTGGTTAAAACAGACTTTTGATGGCCTATTGCTATAAAAGCAATGTTAAAATTCTTGTGTGTTTTTAATTTATTGTAGAAAAATTGTAATACTTGTGTGTACATTTAAGGTGATCATATACAGTACTAAAGAACATTAAATGCTGCTCCGAAAATTCTTTAAAAAGAACACAAAGAATGGCCTTCACAGCTGCCATAGTTGCAACTCTCTGTCATCAGAACATCAAAACTCTTTGTCACCGCTTCCATTTGAAAAACGTTTTGTTGAATTTTGTATAATATGTTTTTTTTTATTTTTTATTATAAATATTTTATATTAATCTGCAGGGCTTGTTTGTTTGTTTTATGGAGAGTTATTATTTATATGCTATTATGTATTTAGAGGCCAGTAAGAGACCATCAACTACTTCTAATCCTTTTATTTACACAAATGTCTGATTAAAAATGTCTATAAATGGATGAAAGTAAACCAAAATCAGGTAAAAACCATAGACGTTGATTCGATGGTTTGCTGCTGGGGGGCGATCTTAATGAACTCGCATGATTCAGGGGATTACATAGATCGGTCTCCAAAGGCAAACTATTGAAATTTCAAAAATTTTAGAAACAGTTATGATGAAACCACGCAGTGACATCTGAACAGCAATAATATTAAAGCGGCCTAGACTGTTACAGATTTATGACTACTAAGAGAACCAGTGTGCATGTCAGCTATTTGCTGTATGCAGCTGCATTTACACTTCAAATCTAAATGTTTGTTAAAGATACACTGTATCTATTGATGTGTGACATGGTATGAAGAATGAATTGACTGGTGAAAATTTGTTGGGCCCAGTTTCACAGACAGGGCTTAGACTAAGCCAGAATCAGGTTCAATTAGGACATTTAAGTATATTTTATAAACGTGCTTAGAAAAAAAAACCCATCTTGAGACAAAACAAAGATCAGTCAGTGTAAGTTTCTTTCAGCTTAAACTGCTCAGATGTACATTTTAGTCTAGGACTACGCTTGAGCCTTGTCTGTGAAACCGGGGGTAAGAACTGTATTAGTGGTTAGCAGTTACATGAAAAGGATTATTTGAAGTAGTAAGTAATTGAGAAATTTTAATTAGGTTTGTTCAACAAAACAATTGTTCAAGAAAAGCTTATCTCAACTTAAATTCACTGAACATCTTTTGAGTGTGTGCATTTAAAAAATATGTAAGGACATGAGTCTTACTCATCTTAGACAGACAGGAGGAGTTTTTCCTACTTGAAACCACACAGACCAGACCAGATGAGATGAGAAGATTCACTTCTTCATCTCTTAACCATTCGTACCAGAGACGTGTCTCTGGTACAAAAAATAGTGGTTGAGTCTTTACTCATTTGTTCATTTTTGTTGCCAGATATTACTAAAAAAAAACCCCAGCAAAACAAGAGCAAGATTCATAATAAATTAAAATAAATCTAAATATTTGGTATTTAAAATATGACCAAAAAAAAATTGTGACCCACAACTGCCCACTTTCGTGAGCCATGCTCAAGCTACAAGCCTGAAGATGCTTAAAATAAGAGGACATGGCAACACAGCAAGAGAAGCGTTCTGCAGAGCGTAGGCTATACAAAAATTGACACCTCTGTCAACGGTGGTGTAGATAAAATAACAGAACATAAGTTGTAATAATTACTTTGGTCAGTGAGCTATTTTCTGTTTTCAAGACTTTGGTAACAGTACACATGAGCAGATCATCTTATATTCACATATATACTTTTAGAAGTAAATCTAATGGCCATATCTGTAGTCTCAAAATTTATATTTGCAGAATTCCCTGTCAGAGACAGAGTTTTGCACATATTTGTTTCTGTTATAAATGTAAATCAATTAAAGTTTATTCATTGTTTGAGGATGCTTGATTGCAAAGTCATAAACGGTTAAAAAAGTTAAGTTCAGCAGCTGCTTTAAAATTTTAAATTAATTCAGCTTAGTACTACAAGTCATTTCAACTCACTACAATAAAGTGAGTTAAAATTACCTGTACTTTTAAGATGATTTAACTTATTAGTTGAAATAACTTGTACTTTTAAGTTGATTTAACTTAAAATTTTAAGGCAGCTGCTTAACTTAGGTTTTTAAGTTAAAACTGGTGAAAACGTTTTACACTCATAACTTTTTAAACATAATTCAGACCAGATTTTAACATTTTCTGAAGACAATATTTTGTCTGTGTAAAGTGCTGGACTTGATCAAACGTCAAGTTTTAGGAACTAAAGCGAATTATCTCAATTTCACCATTGCTTTCTGCTGAAAACCCTGTTTTTTCCCCTTTTGAATTCAGGCTTAGGTTATCGTTTTCATGAAACAATTAATGCAAATTCACCGTTGCAAGCAATTATTATGAAATCAGATTGCTACAACATGGCCTTCAGCTGTTTCTTAGTTCTGCAGAGCGTAGGCTATACAAAAATTGACACCTCTGTCAACGGTGGTGTAGATAAAATAACAGAACATAAGTTGTAATAATTACTTTGGTCAGTGAGCTATTTTCTGTTTTCAAGACTGTTTGGTAACAGTACACATGAGCAGATCATCTTATATTCACATATATACTTTTAGAGGTAATTCTAATGGCCATATCCATAGTCTCAAAATGTATATTTGCAGAATTCCCTGTTTTCAAGGGAAGGACGCAGCAGTGAGATTGTGGGAAACATGTTGGTGTCTCCTCTTGGTAAAATTCAGTCCTGAAAGGAACCTATAGGCCTAAATATATATTGAACCTGTTTAGTCCAGTTCCTTGAATTACCACAGACAATTCACACACATTTTAAGGCTTAAATTACTTGGACCGGATTGGACCTTCGTGGAAGGGCTCCAGTGCTGCTCCAATCAGACTGACTCCAAAATCCCACCCTTTATTTGACACATTCTCAAACCCAGAATTCAGACGACTCATCTTGAAAAGACAGAAAGACAGTCTGTGAGAGAGACTCAAAGCTGGACATGTTTGATCTTGTGTGTCACGCAAATGGAAGCAGAAACCTGAACATTTACTCTCTACTGACACCTTTTGACACCTTATTTCTCTGTACATTTAGTGTCCAATAAAGTCTTTAGTTTTTCTCTCAACATCTGTGCTTTTGTCTTTTCTTAATGATTAGTTTGTCCAAATGTTATAAAGGCGTTATGTGTGTCATGCTTAACAGTCAAAATTGTTAAAGTAGAAGTCCACTTCCAAAACAACAATTTACAAATAATTTACTCACCCCCTTGTCATCCAAGATGTTCATGTCTTCCTGTCTTCAGTCGTAAAGAAATTATGGTTTTTGAGGAAAGCATTTCAGGATTTTTCTTCATAAATGGACTTCAATTGTGGCCCCGATTTTGAACTTCCGAAATGTAGTTTAAATGCATCTTCAAAGGACTCTGATCCCAGCCAAGGAAGAAGGGTCTTATCTAGCGAAACGATCGGTCCTTTTTTTGAAAAATAAAAAATTGTATACTTTTTAAGCACAAAAGCTCATGTAGCACAGGTTCTGGCATGCACGTTCACAAAGTACTATTCAATCATGTTGAAAGGTCACGCGGAACGTAGGCGGATCTACAAACCCAGTGTTTACAAAGCGAAAGCGCAGAAACTAAGAAAGTGCAAGTAAGTCAAACACTGTTTACAAACAAAAAGGTACAACGTGTTGGACGATTCTGAAGTTGTAGGAGAAAATTAGATGGAGTTTTTTGCCATACTCTACCTTTTTTAGCCGGAGTGCACAGACGATGAACTTAGACGTGATTCGTTGTAGTGATGGGAAGTTCGGATCATTTTACAGACTCGGATCTTTGAGTCTCATTCAGCAAAGGGAACAAATCTTTTTTCGAGTCATTTCGTTCATTTTAGCAAAATCAGCATCACGTGACTGCCCCATAAGATGAATGAACGACTCGAAAAACCCGAAGACTCGAAACAGGTGAACTAATTCCAGTACAGAACCTAATAGGATGTTGCGCATGTGTGACTGAATGAATCACTCCCCGAGATGACTCGTTCTTTGCGAGTCACTTGAAAGATTCGTTCAAAATGAACGAATCAATCAAGAACAACTCGATGACACGCATCCGAGAGCCTGTGCTGCGCGAGCTTTTGTGCTTAAAAAGTATATAAATTTTCATTTTTTGAAAAAAACCCCAAAAATAAATAAATGACAGAACGTTTCACTAGATAAGACCCTTCTTCCTCGGCTGGGATCATTTAGAGCCCTTTGAAGCTGCATTTTAACTACATTTCAGAAGTTCAAAATCAGGGGCACAATTGTAGTCCATCGTATGAAGAAAAATCCTGAAATGCTTTCCTCAAAAACCATAATTTCTTTACGACTGAAGAGAGAAAGACATGGACATCTTGGATGACAACGGGGTAAGTAAATTATTTGTAAATTGTTGTCCTGGAAGTGGACTTCTCCTTTAACAGAGATTTCTTGTATTATAAACTGTTGTAACCCAGTCAGTGAATTGATGGTGTGGACAAGTGAAGCCTGTTCATTGTAAATTTTTGATTGTTTTTCTGTCAAAACAGCACCACCTATACTGGACACTGTCTGAAATCCATTATTTTTAGTACAACAGCCTAATCATGATTCATCTCTATGTATTCCTAGTAACTTACTTTGAGATTTGGCTCAGATTATTAATGAGCTGGATCTCTCACCAGTCATAGATCTGACCTTGAACCGTTATACCCAAATTATATTATAACCCTTTTTACCAGTTTAACTTAAAAAGTTAAGTTCAGCAGCTGCTTTAAAATGTTAAATTAATTCAGCGTAGTACTACAAGTCATTTCAACTCACTACAATAAAGTAAAAAAAAGTAATACTGTACTTTTAAGCTGATTTAACTTATTAGTTGAAATAACTTGTACTTTTAAGTTGATTTAACTTAACATTTTAAGGCAGCTGCTTAACTTAGGTTTTTAAGTTGAAAACTTTTTACACTCTTAAAAATAAAGGTGCTTTAAAAGGTCAAAGGTTCTTTAAAGAACCATCTCTGTCTAACCTTTTAATAATCTGAAGAATCTTTTTTCACCACAAAGAACCTTTTGTGAATCAGAAAAGATAAAGGTTCTTCTATAGCAGACCTGGGCAAACTCAGTCCTGGAGGGCCGGTGTCCCTGCAGAGTTTAGCTCCAACCCTGATAAAACTCACCTGTTTGAAGCTTTCTAGTAAACCTGAATACACTGATTAGCTTGTTCAGGTCTGTTTAATCAGGGTTGGAGCTAAACTCTGCCGGAGTCCTCCAGGACCGAATTTGCCCAGGCCTTGTTCAATGGCATCATGAAGCACCTTTCTTTTTTTTTAAGGGTGTAGAGCAGAAAGATAAAACTGATCCATCAGTATGCCGAGAGCTGATCAAAACATAATTCAGACGAGATTTTAACATTTTCTGAAGACAGTATGAGTGGCTTTTGTCTGTGTAAAGTGCTGGACTTGATCAAACGTCAAGTTTTAGGAACTAAAGTAAATTATCTCAATTTCGATTGCTTTCTGTTGAAAACCCTGTTTTTTCCCCTTTTGAATTCAGGCTTAGGTTATCGTTTTCATCAAACAATTAATGCAAATTCACCGTTGCAAGCAATTATTATGAAATCAGATTGCTACAACATGGCCTTCAGCTGTTTCTTAGTTCTTAAAATGCACACACATTATAAGCCACTATCCTCATCTCACGGTTTGAAGAGTCATATAGTCGTCTGACTGAAAGCGACTGACTTTTCTGCTCCTCTACTCCCATCATTGATCCTGCGATCCTGAAAAATAACAAAAAAGAGACAATTAAAGTAATATTACACTTCCATTAGTGAACATCACAGACTGAAGTCACCATTTTAAGCAGTTCTGCTATCTGTCTTATTTAGTATTTGTGAAACACTGGTGTGTTTCTGGTTGTCTTTCAGCATCTGTGCTTCACAAGATCTACTAGATCATCTGAGGGATTTGACTGAATCAAAATGCCGTTGATCATTGAAGCTCTTCTTCTCATTTTAGCTGCTCTAGGACAAATAAATAAATAAATAAAATAAGTTTAATCAACATTTTTTTTTTCAAAATATCCCTGAAATGAAGACACCTTAAAATTACAAAACATTGTACTGTCTTGGTATGTTTTAAATTTTTCGACTTTTTAAAATATTTCTTGTCATTTAGATGACCAAAAATATTCTAATTTTGGAGGGTTTCAATTAAGAAAAAAAATTTTTTACAAGTGAGATATTAAAAAACAGCTTTGTCCAAAAAATATATAGTTAGAGTTACAATGGTAAAACCTGGAAGGCTGTATTAAATATCATTTTTAATTTTTTTATTAAATTAACAACAGTAACAGGATTGACGTGTAAAAATGTATGAGAGTTTTTGCTCAGAATGAATGAATGAATTAATTAATTAATAAACTAAATAAATAAATAAATAAATAAATAGGACACATTCTAATGTATGGGACAAAAGTAAAAGTAAAGCATTTTTAATATTTTTTATGCTTGAAAACCATCTTTAACCTCCTAATAGCTCAAAACATTTAAAAGTATTTTTTTATGACCTACGCAGTTCAGGTCACTTCTTTTCCACAGCGTCGCATCAAAACGTGCATCCTTAATTTGCACTGTAAACCCTGATAAGTTAACAGAACTGAAAAAAAAAATGATTGTCTTAAAAACATTGAGTACAAGTAACTCAGAAAACTTAAGTAATGACTTATTGAACAGAATTTTCTAAACCTCTTACATCTAACACAATAAAAATGAATATTTAAAATACAACAATAAATTGTTATTGTGGAAAATAAATTTCTACACACTATAGAGTTAAAAAATCCACAATAAAAAAAAATCCACAATACCACAAAACTTTCATAACCTCAAAATGCAAAAGCATTTCAATAACACATATCAAATGTAGATGTACTTTGGTACATCTCAATAAATGAAATAAGTCTTTTTTAACCTTTTAAAACAAAAGCTTTTTTGCCCTTAATTGCCTAGCCTCATCACTAACAACAAGTAAGTAAATGTGTAATATCAAGGCAAACCTGTAAAGACAATGTGTACAAGGATATCTGGCTTCAAACTGAAAAGGACAAGACAGCAGCAACAATAAAATTGCAAAATGTAAAGATTTTACAAAATTATTTCTTTTTACAGGTTTACATTCAATAACTGCTGTTATTGATAAGACTGGGTGCATATATATGCCAAAAAATTAGAGCAGACAGTAATTGTGCAGACAAGTGTCACTCATTCAGAAGATGAGAATCCCTGATGTCAGCTGTGTTGCAGTTTGGAGTGTTTAGCCAAGCCCAGGCCCGGTTCTACAGGGGTTCAAGCAAAAGCACCCTCACTTGAAGCCGTAATAATAGCATGCTGGAGGAAGAGATCTGGCAAACTATCCCCGGAACATCTTTAAGCTCTGGTTCATCAGACTCCTCCTGAATAAATGAGAGAGAGAAACAGAAATTAATAACCAACTAACCAATATCAAGTCTAATATATCACGTTTATTTATACAGCGCTTTTTAACAAAACAGGTTGTGTCAAAGCAACTTTACAAAAAGGTTTGCAAAAGTTCCATGTTGCAGCAAAGTCAGATTGCAAAGGACTCATCTGGGTCCAAAAGCCATCTAGGTGACAAGTAACTTACTGATGATCCACCTCTGGGGCTCAACAAGTTGACGTGGTCTCTTCTGACATTTAGGGCTGTAGAGGTTGTCTCTAGATGCTGATCCACCATCTGGGCTGGGTACAGACTGGATCTGGTGGCTCCGGTGACCTCGGAATAAGAAGTAGAAAGAAATATTAGTGTAGAAACAGAAACTGACTAATATTAGCGTAGAAACAGAAACAGACTAATATTAGCGTAGATGCAATTCTTCTTATGATGCAACAAGTACATCAGGTGTTAATGAGAAGTGTTCCCAGCTCCGGTTGACCTAATTAATGCAGCTTTACCATGCTTTAACAGATTTGAATTATAGAAATGTGTTAATGCATTAAGTGAAGGCCAGGTAAAAGAGGTCTTTAATCTCAATTTAAACTGACAGAGTGTGTCTGCCTCCCGAACAGTGTTAGGTAGATTGTTCCAGAGTTTGAGCACTAAATAAGAAAATGATCTGCCGTCCGCAGTTGATTTTGATATTCTAGGTATTATCAAACTGCCAGAGTTTTGAGAACGCAGCGGACGTGAGGGACAGTTCTAATCACCTGCACCTAACTTCAATCAGCCACACCCTATTTAAAGGACATTCTGTCATTCCTCTCTTGTTGGGTCTACCGTTCGCACCTTGTGACGTTTGCGCCTGACCTGATGTATTTCTTCTATGTTGAACTCTCCCATGCTCTCTGCATCCCACATGGCTCATTGACTGGACTATCATCTGCTCTATCGTACAAGGACTGTCAGCTAAGCTATCCATTACCATTTGTCTCAACCTCTGTGTGTTCTCTCGTTTGTGAAATAAATGCCGGTTTGGATTGTCACTCACCTCTCGTCTCCTCCTGTGTGTGTGTGTGTGACAGAAGACCCAACCTACACAAAGATAAGCACCGAGACACCAGCTGCAGTCGATCTTCTTTAATGGAGCTGGTGTATGCCTTCAAGGTAGCGTTGAATCCAACACCTCTGCCGCCACCTGCCTCAGGATGTCCCATGGCCATGCCCGCCACATTTGCGGGCGAGGCGGCTGAGTGTAGCGGTTTTCTTCTAAGTCAACTTATACATCCAGATGCAACCACAACAGGTCACTTTCCTCATCTCACTTTTAACCAGTAAGGCCCTACAATGGGCTAAAGCTATCTGGAATTCAAACAACCCCATTATCAACTCTTATGAACAGTTCACCAGTTATTTCTCCAAGGTGTTTAGCACAGCGACCGGCACACTCACTATCTCCGATCAGCTTTTCCGGCTACAACAAGGTTCTTCTTCTGTCAATGAATACACGCTACACTTCCGCACACTGGCAGCGGCTAGCGGCTGGAATTAAGTCTTACTTCTAGGAGCTTACCGGCAGGGACTCAACCCAGAAATTCGCGCCGCCATGGCTCTATACGATGACAGCATTGGATTGGAATCTTTCCTTCAACGAGCTATAAGAGTTTCTCTGCGGCTAGCTGCCTGCCAGCCACCGGTAACTGCTCCTCAGTCTGCCTCGGTGGCTGCTAGCTTCCCAGTACCAGAACCCATGCAATTTGATTCCACACGGCTCTCACGCACAGAGCAAAATGGTCACACTTGGTCTATGTTTATATTGTGGACAACAGGGACATCTTCTCCACACCTGCCCCATCAGACCCCCACGCCCGGTGGTGAGTACTATTCTATCTAAAGTTGAAACCACTAACCTTACATTATTACCCGTTACTCTGCATACTTCTCTCTCTCTGTGTCTGCTCTGGTTGACTCGGGCTCCTCCGGCAACTTCATCTCCCAGGACTGTTTGAAACAACTTCAACTCCCACGTCATCGCCATCACCATCACCATCACCAGTTTTATGCTTACAACTATTCAAGGAAAACCACTCGGGCATGGGAGAGTACGTCACTCATCACCTTTCATCACTCTGCAAGTTGGGTTATTTCATCAAGAGGAGACTAAGTTTCTGGTACTGGAGGAGTCCATCGTAAGCATCATCCTGGGACGCCCCTGCTTCATCTACACTGTCCAGAATTCCGCTGGGACCCCTGCGACATCACACGCTGGAGTCAGATGTGTCATACCCAATGCCTGTTTAAGTTACCTCATCCTCACAACGTTCCAGCTCTAGTGGCATCCACACAGATTGAGAGCCCTGAACCCACCTTCACACCCAAAATCCCAGCGGAGTACATGGCATTCCAGGATGTGTTTAGTAAGCAAGCAGCCACCTATCTACCACCTCATCAGCAATGGGACTGCGCTATTGACTTGCTCAACTACCCAAGAAAAGGGTATATCCTCTGTCCATCATGGAGCACCAGGCGATGGAGGATTACATTGCAGGGGCCCTTAATCAAGGATTCATCCGACCATCTACCTCACCGGCCACTTCAAGCTTCTTCTTCGTAGGTAAGAAGAATGGAGGTCTCCGCCCATGCATTGACTACCGGCAACTCAACTCACAATTCATTCAACAACCCTATCTGCTCCCCTTGGTTCCTGCCGCCCTCGAAGAGCTTTGTGGAGCCCAGGTGTTCACAAAGCTGGACCTGCAGAGTGTTTACAACCTCGTTCGTATTCGTGAGGGAGAAGAATGGAAGGCCACCTTTGTAACACCTACGGGGCACTATGAATACCAGGTCATGCCGTATGGCTTATCCATCAGTCCTTCTGTCTTCCAAACGTTTATGAATGAGGTGTTCCGGGAGTTCCTCCATCGGTTCGTTGTGGTCTATATTGATGACATCTTGATCTACTCCCGAAAATTAGCCGAACATCGCCAGCACATCCAGCAGGTCCTCCTCAAACTCCGCCAGCATCATCTGTATCTCAAACTGGAGAAATGTGAGTTCCATAAACCATCTGTTCAGTTCCTAGGATATAACATCAGTGCCGAGGGCGTGCTCATGGACCAGGGCAAAGTTGACGCTATCCAGAAGTGGCCAAAACCCAACAGTATCAAAGAACTCCAGCGTTTCCTAGGATTTACCAACTTCTACCGTCGATTCATCAAGGGATACAGTTCCATCACAGCTCCATTGACCTCCCTCCTGCGGGGTAAACCCAAACACCACCTGGAACCCCACTGTCCACAAAGCATTCCAACATCTCAAGCACCTCTTCAGCACTGCACCCTTATTACACCATCCAGATCCAGAACTCCCGTTCACGGTTGAAGTTGACGCCTCCACCACTGGAGTGGGTGCAGTGCTTTCTCAAGCGGTCCGTGAGCCTGCCATCCTCCATCCCTGTGCTTTCTATTCACATAAGCTGTCTCCGGTAGAGCAAAACTACGATGTGGGAAACCGAGAACTGCTTGCCATTAAACTAGCCCTGGAGGAGTGGCACGACTGGTTAGAGGGGGCAATTCATCCATTTACCATCATCACAGACCACAAGAACCTTCAATACCTTAAAGATGCAAAACGATTCAATCCCAGACAAGCATGTTGGGCTCTTTTCTTCACACGCTTCAATTTCAAGATCACATACCGACCTGGTTCCAAAAACATCCCTGCCCTCTCTCGACGATCATCGTCTGAACATCCGACAGACCACAAACTCTCCAGGAGCCTGCTCCGCCGGAATGCCCAGAAGGTAAGATCTACGTCCCTTGCTCCCAACGCCAAAACCTTCTGGGCACAGCTCACCAGTCTCCGGGCTCTGGACATCCAGGTACTGGGTTACCAGCCTCTGCTGTTCCCCTGGACAGAGGAACCCTCAAATGTTCCAGCTGTTGACCACTGGTTTCGAGAGAGCGAGAGAGTGTGGGACTCAGCTCATCACCATCTCCAGCGAGCAGTACACCGGGACAAGCCTCACCTGAGTTCTAATCACCTGCACCTGACTTCAATCAGCCACACCCTATTTAAAGGACATTCAGTCATTCCTCTCTTGTCGAGTCTACCATTCGCACCTTGTGACGTTTGCTCCTGACCAGGATTTTTCTCCATACAGTAGACTTTAAAGGTGGCCAACGGGTAGAAGATACAAACTGCACTTTCAGTTCAGCCTCAAAGGTCTCTACACAATCCCAGTTGCGGAATAAGGTTCTTATCTAGCGAAACGATCCGTCATTTTCTATAAAACATAAATATATACTTTAACCACACCTTGTCTTGCACTAGCTCAACCCAACTTATGTAATCACGAACGTGTGTTGTAGGCAGAAGTTCCGACCCAGTGTTTACAAAGCGAACATGCAAAGAAATTTAAACAATGTCGGACGATTGTGAAGTTAGAGGAGAAAACAAAATGAGTTTTTCACCCTACCCTACCTTCTTGAACCTAAGTGCACTGATGACGAACAAACTGCACATGAAGTTTCCTATATAACTTCCTCAGCTGGGATTGTGTAGAGTCATTTGAAGCTGCATTTAAACTGCATTTTAATCTTCAGTCCGTTGACCACCACTGAAGTGCACTGTATGGAGAAAAATCCTGGAATGTTTTCATCAAAAACATTAATTTCTTTTTGACAGAAGAAAGAAAGACATGAACATCTTGGCTGACATAGGGGTGAGTAAATTATCAGTAAATTGTGATTCTGTGTAACGTGGACGCTGAGGCAAAGGTATAGTCCATGTGCGGTTGTTTATTAAGGTTTGCAGAAATCGACAGAAACACTATAGCAGGCAAGGGGTCAAAACCAGATTGGCAGTCCATGGGCAAACACAGCATAAAGGTAGTCCAAGCAGTAGTATAAAAAACAGGCAGAGGGTCAAATACCGTAAAGACAGTCCAAACAAGCAAACAATCCAAAAGGGTAATCCGTAAATTCAATAATCCAGAAACAAAGCAAGACAGCAACAGGTAATCCAAAGTAGTAAGTAGTAAAGTAGAACGCTCGGTAAGGCAGATGAAACTGGCAATACTTCGCGAAGTATTGAGCACATGGGCAGTCTATAAATAGTGCCAAACAGGAAGTAGCAGTAGAAGCAGCAGAGGGAGCGTGCAGGCAGTCCTAGGGTGAGGGCTCCCTCTGCTGGCTTGGCGTTACATTCTGGAAGTGAACTAATTATTTTAGTACAATCATGTTAAATTTATTTAGGCTAGAAAACAAGGTTAGGAATTAGACTTTTTTAACACATGATCACAAATCTGAGGAAGTGCTGGGTTAAAAAGTTTAAGTAGTACAAATGTAATGATAACACTATGCTATGCAGAACATTTGAAGAAAAATGGTCCACTTCATATTAATCAAACAGACAAATCCCATACTGAATGCTGGTGAAAATGTCATATATACTTGTGTTCATAAATTCACATAACCCTTGCAGAAATTGTTAATGCTGATTTTAACGAAATAAGAGGAATCATGAAAACTGTATGCAATATGAAGGATCATGTGACACTAAAGACTGGAGTAATGATGCAGAAAATTCAGCTTTGATTACAGCAATCAATTACATTTTAACATATATTTAAAGAGAAAATAGTTCATCCAAATTGTAACATTTCACACTATTACTGTTGTACTGTATCTTTGATCAAATAAATGCAGCCTTGGTGAACAGAAGATACTTATTAAAAACATTAAAAAATCATAATGTTTCCAAACATTTGACAAGTACTGTATGGAAATCTGTAGAAAACCATGTGTGAACTGATGCCATTGTTGTTTACAACAGCAAGAGAGGACACATGTGCAGAAGGCAGTATAATCAGGAAGTAAATAAGACTAAACACAACTTACACTGCCAAATCATGCTGGTGACTAACCTAAAAGAAAAGAAAATGTCAAAGTTTAATCCTCCATCAAAAACACTCTGAATTCCTTATACTTACAGTAGAGTTCATTACTATGTAGACGTGCCACAATATCATACAGAAATATCCATCCTAATTTTACAACATGGCACTTTTTTTTTATGTGAGAGACTTCAATAGCTACTACAGACAATCTAGGGTAAAACTATATCTGCACTGCAAACCAGCATGCAATATATAGAATAATAAATTAATTAAAGAAAGAAATACCTATTAGCAGTTTTAAACATCAAAACAGACCATTTTCAATTCAATTTACAAGTGGATGTGCCACTTTTACGTGTCACTTCTGTTACTGTGAATGTACAGTGATGAAGTACAGTACACTGCAGCGCTCTAGTAACGGAACTCCCGCCTTCTATATGACAGAGTAAATAGAAGAGAAGCTGCTGCTAAGTTATACGCTTCTGCTCTGGTAAACACGAGACAAAAAGACATAATACATTAACTGGACCAAACTAAAATGGACGTAGTTTAACGTCATTTGAGTGTATGAAACGTTACTTTTCAAGCAGCTTCGCCTCAAATGGCTCTTAAGTAAAGACCGTTCACTCGTCGCTCATATTTGCACTCCCATACACTTATAACACGACCTTCAGGCGACTATATGGTATTTATTATTATACGTTTATTTGTTAGTACATTAATAGATGTACAACCGCTATCATGTAAGTTTAATTCATATTTCCCCTTTAAAACGGCACACAAATTCATAGCAGTATTCCTCCTTGCACCGAATATAACTGTTTACAGTATACCATGTCAACTCTACAATTACTCCATAAAAAGATACATACAAACTGCCACATTTTTTTTTTTCAAAAACCCTCTTAAAACACATTTAAAAATACATATTAAACACTTACTTTGAGACCTGTTATGATTATCGTCGAAAAGTTAAGAGCACAGATCCAACTTTCTGCAGATTCAATCAGCGTCTTCCATAGAGTCGATTTTTGCGGGCGCCTTCACCAGGCGGGAGCTTCTTCTGCAGCTCGTTACCACCACCTACTGCTTTGAGACTTCGTCGAGTAATATATTCTATCAATAAACTCAAAAGTCACATCAGTGGCTCGCACTAATGTTGAAACAATTAAAAAAATAAGTAGAGTAAAATTATACATTTAAGTAGAGCCTCATTCATCAACAAGTAGTTCAGATTAATTAAAACAAATAAGTTTTATTAACACAAAAACTAAAAAAGTCTCAAAATATCAAAGTTAGTAGAACTTTTTTTTTGAAAATTAAGTTTACTGTGCTTAAGTATTTTGAACGTTTGGGTTTACAGTGTGGGTTTACCTCACAATCTGTGTTAGTGTACACATAAATATCAAATATTCTTTTGTCTTTTATAAAAATAAAAGCAAAGCTTTTTTACTGTTTTATATGATTGAAAACCATCTTTGGCCTCTAAATGTTTCAAAACATTTCAAAATATTTTTTTTAATGATCTGCGCGGTTCAGGTCACTTCTTTCCCAATGTCATGAATCTGGTCAGTGTCCCGCTGTCCGCTCACCACCGGATGTCACTCTCACCCCATCATTACACTCAGACTGTTGCTTTGCACCCCGGACTACTAGTCATATCACCCATCACGCCCATTGCGTTGCCTCCTATAGCCAATCAGGCTCACTATAAAAACCCCGGACTTTCCCCTTGCAAGTCACGGATTGTTGATAGTGTTTTTCCCTTGTTTAGCGTTTCCTAGTTCCTAGTTCCTTGTGTTTTTGATTCCCTCGCCTGGCTCCCCGTTTTCTACTGATCGCTGCCTGCCCTTTGGACTCTTTTTCATTTATTGGATTATTCTCTACGTCTTGCCTGTGTTATACCCGTTTGCTCCTGTTTGACCCTGCCTGTACGACCATGTTTTTGTCTCTCCCCTTTAATAAAGGCTCGCAGATGGATCCGCTCGCCTCTCATCTTGCACTCCACGTCACACCCAACATGAACACAGTGTCATGTCAAAATTTGCACCTTATTGTGGGTTTAATTCACAATCTAAGTTAGCGTACACATACATATTAAATTACAGTATTTTCTTTTGTCTTGTAATTTCACCTTCTACCTAAGCTTTTTAAATTCTGATTAGTTAAATATATATTGCATGTATTTTTAAGCTGGCCTTATATATATATATACACATTTTTTTCTGATATATATAACAGGATATATTTGAATGTACAGGGGAAAAATAAAAGTAAAGGTTATTTATTTATTTATTTATTCATTCATTTATTCATTCATTCATTTATTTATATTTTTAAGCTTTAAAAACTTCTTTGACCTCTAAATGTTTCAAAACATTTCAATGTTTTTTTTTGTTTTTTGTTTTTTTGACCTCCACAGTTCAAGGTCACTTCTTTCCCAACATGAACACAGTGTCACATTAAAACTTGCATCCTCATTTTGGGTTTACTTCACAATCTGTGTACATATAAATATCAAATTACAGTATTGTATTTTGTTTTGTCATTTTACATTCTTAAAATTTATATTAGTCAAGTTGGCCTTTAGATGTGTGGTAAAAACCTAAATAATATACACTGACCAAAATGATAAAAGCAACACTTTCGTTTTTGCCCCCATTTTCCATGAGCTGAACTCAAAGATCTAAGACTTTTTCTATATACACAAAAGGACTATTTCTCTCAAATATTGTTCACAAATCTGTCTAAATCTGTGTTAGTGAGCACTTCTCCTTTGCCAAGATAATCCATCCAGGTGTGGCATATCAAGACGCTGATTAGAAAGCATGATTATTGCACAGGTGTGCCTTAGGCTGGCCACAATAAAAGGCTACTCTAAAAAGTGTGCAGTTACTGTATTGGCGGGGTCCGAAAACCAGTCAGTATCTGATGTGACCACCATTTGCCTCATGCAGTGCAACACATCTCCTTCGCATAGAGTTGATCAGGTTGTTGATTGTGGCCTGTGGAATGTTGGTCCACTCCACAAGTTGCTGGATATTGGTAGGAACTGGTACACGCTGTTGTATACGCCGATCCAGAGCATCCCAAACATGCTCAATGGGTGATGTCTGGTGAGTATGCTGGCCATGCAAGAACTGGGATGTTTTCAGCTTCCAGGAATTGTGTACAGATCCTTGCAACATGGGGCCGTGCATTATCATGCGAGGCCGGTTGGATGTACAGCCAAATTCTCTGAAAGGCCTTTGGAGACGGCTTATGGTAGAGAAATGAACATTCAATTCATGGGCAACAGCTCTGGTGGACATTCCTGCAGTCAGCATGCCAACTGCACGCACCCTAAAAACTTGCAACATCTGTGGCATTGTGCTGTGTGATAAAAATGCACATTTTAGAGTGTTTTTTTATTGTGGCCAGCCTAAGGTACACCTGTGCAATAATCATGCTGTCTAATCAGCATCTTAATATGCCACACCAGTGAGGTGGATGGATTATCTCAGCAAAGGTTCAATAACACAGATTTAGACAGATTTGTGAACAATATTTGAGAGAAAAAGGCTTTTTGTGTACATAGAAAAGGTCTTGGATCTTTGAGTTCAGCTCATGAAAAATGGGGGCAAAAACAAAAATGTTGCGTTTATAATTTTGGTCAGTGTACATATCTCAGGGGTCAAAGACGAGATGTCCATGTTGGTCCACATCAAGTAAAATTAACACAAGTGATTTTATATACATAGAAAGTGTATTAAATGGAAGTGTATACTATAATGTTTTTTAGAACTTTTGTGAAAATAAAATGTCACAATGGGTGAAATTACACTAAATGACATTTTAATTGGTGTCTTCTGGAAATCATGTATGATAGTAATTTTTTGCTCAGAATTTTTTTTTATTAATTAAACAGTACAGGAAGTTTTTTTTTTTTTTGACCTCCACAGTTCACGGTCACTTCTTTCCCCAACATGAACATAGTGTCACATCAAAACTTGCATCCTCATTGTGGGTTTACTTCACAATCTGAGTTAGTGTATACATCAATATCAGATTACAGTATTTTCTTCTAATTCTTTTCTTAGATTTTAATGTATGGGTATTAGTTAATGTATGGGTAATATTATTGTAATTATCTTTTTGTAAGTATTTTTTTGATGCCAGAAATCTTTGTCCTCTATGTGTTCTTTGAGTTAGGGTTTGGGTTAGAGATCGGACATACTGTTTACTTCTCTAGACTGCTGCTTTTTTTTATGTCAATTTATGATTGTGTACAGTCACTATGAATTCTCAAGAAACCACGTTGAAAGGTTAATTTGTCTAGTTTGAAACCACACAAACCAGAGACAGTATTACTTCTTAAAGCACACACACACATACACATATCATCAGCAATATAAAAGCCACCTTCTTCATTTCTTGGTTTAAAGAGTCATTGTCATTTGGCAGTGAGCAAATGCATTTTCTGATCTTGTCCTCTCATTGTTGAGCTCCTGAAAAATAAAAATAAAACAGAATCAGGCAAAAAGAGGTAACAATATTCAGCATAATAGATAAATGTTTAAATGACTCTTGTACTTCTACTGCACAGGTGTTACAATCACCGGCTGGGATGCCCTGGTTGTCCACTAGAGGGCACTCGATTCCAGAATGTTTCTGCCTCACTGACTACATAATCTCAATGAAATGAACAAGCATATGCACATAGCGTGTTGAATATTGAGAGCTAAGTTGCTGTATAAGTATTTTGTGCTCAGTATTTGTTGTTATTTGTTGCTATTTAACTTTTCGTGGTACCAAAGCTGAATTTAAAAAGCCTGATCTGAACAAAGAGGTTCGTTTTGGCCAGTTTGCTTCATCCTCTCTTGATCTTAAAATAGCACAGCATTTTGGAACTAAATCTTGTTTTGAAATCCTCACGTGTGAAGGTGCAGATGTGTCAAATTACTCTAAGCTTCCTCATGAGAAAGAGGTGCTGATTCCTCCATATGAGAAGTTTAAAGTCACTGCTGTCAAGACAAGAAAAGGTCAGGAAGATCTCTGGTGTGACACTGTGTATGTGCTGAAAAGCTCTGGAAAGGAAAGTGATCTGAACTGTGCTCTATTCAAGAAACCAACCAAGACCATAATAAAGTAATTTGTTGTGTGCTAAACAAAATAGCTTAAAATCAAACAATAAAATCATGTACATCAGTTCCATATATAAAGAATGTTATTCCCCTCAGTTTTGTTCAATAATTCTTTGTTAGAAAATACAATTTGTTTGTAACTTTAACATAATGAAATAAAGTTATTTTTAAGTAACCCAGTTCTGTGGCATTTAAGTGATTTACGTTATTTTAAAACATTTCTTTATTTAAACCAACAAATGTCATCAGCACATATTATATATATATATTGTTGTTAAATTTAACTTGTTTCAGTAAACTTAAACAGAAGTCGAATCCACTTACATATTTTAAAATAAAAACTGATTAATATTTTTCAACTTAATCTTAATCAGGAGACTGAGAAGAGTTTCTGTTACGTTGGAGTTTTGTGGTGTTCATTGTGCAGAAGAGTGAAGCTTGTGGTTTTGTTGTGGGCAGCTTTACTAACACCACGACGCTTTACAAAATGAGCAATGATGAGTTTTCTTAAGTGTTCATCTCACTGCATTAAGTCAAAACTAGCTAGCAGTTAAATTTAATTGATTAAATTAAGTAGTAAATAACAGAAATTCTAATGTTACATTTGTTTATCGAAACATTTAATTATTCAAGTTTTCTTATAACTTATTAACTAGATATGCTTATTTCAGTTTGATTAAAGGGCTTATTGGATGCCCATTTTCCACAAATTGATACAATTCTTTAGGGTCTTAATGAAAAGTCTGTAATATACTTTGGTTAAAAATTCTCAATGGTTGTGTAAAACAACACCCTTTTTTCCGTGTCATAATGAGCTCAGCAAAAATCATCTCATTCTGGTCGAGGCTGCTTTAAATGTTAATGTCTGCTCACCCCGCCCCTCTCTTCTCTCTGTGGAGTGACAAGTCTGTTTATTTTAGACGCATTTAGCCGCTAAACATGCTAACTAGCACATTATCAGGAAAGGCGATCGGTGTGATGCCACAACGACAGGCATCTGAGAACGGCTCGATTTGAAAAAGGGAATATTATTTTTACAGATTAATTAAAAACCACTGCATGGATTTTTATCATTACAGGGTAGATTTGTACATACACTGTCAACACACATTAATGTTCAAACAACATGTAAAAGTGAACTTAGCATCCGATGACCCCTTTAAGTTCGTTGAACATCTTTTGACTGTGTGCATTTAAAAAATAGATTAAGGATTTATACACGAGTCTTACTCATCTTAGACAATCAGGAAGCGTTTCTCCTACTTGTTTTCTGTACAAACACAAAACCAGAGTTTAGGAAATTCACAACTTATTTTTAATGAAGTTGTCACTCATGAAACTTATATTGTAAACCATATTGTATAATATAAAAACCCTTTGATGTAATGTAAATACAGCACCACCTACTGGTCATTGTTTGAAATCCATAAAACCACAGACTTAAACCTTTTTGGCTACAGTTTCTACCCTCAGACCTTGGCATATGTAGAGTCATTAAAAATGATCAAATAATAAGAAAGCTTATTTTATTGCTTGTCTCATTTTAAATAATTTTGGTTATTTGCTGAGGCTGTTGTCTAGTAAAAATGACACTTTTTCTGAAAATTTGTTTCTCTTGCAGATTCACTTTTGATCAGAGTCTGCTCATCACAGTCAAACCTGTTGTTACTGACATGACAGGAACTGCCCTGTGTGAAACCACATATACACCAAACTCTCAGGTGTTGCATTATAAAGAGCTAAACAGTTGAGTTGACACATAAGCTGATGCACCACACACTTCAGCTATTAATTCCTACAACACACATTTTTTTGTGAAATAAATAGACTGCCTCATCACTTTTGTTGTCTGACTGTGAGCGACAGACTTTTCTAATCTTCTTCTCTCGTCATTGCTTCTGAACTCTTGAAAAATAAAGATAGACCACAGTATTCTCAGGTAATTTTGGGGGGTGAAGTTAAAAGAGGCAGTGTGCATCATGGGTTTAAATGCATATTTGTGAAATCCTGTTGTGTCTTTTAGCATCTGTGTTCGCTAGATCTACACTGAGGGATTTGACCGAATCAAGATGCTGCTGATCATTGAAGCTCTTCTTCTCATTTTAGCTGCTCTACAGGTAAGCTTGTGTTCTAGTATGAATATTACAGACATGAATATTGATGACTGATCCTTATGAGTCCTGTTGCTGCAGGATCATAGAGCTGCTGCTACTTTTGAAAAGACATTTCCATTGGATATGGCACTGAATTCAGTTGATGACCAATATGAGGGTTGTAGAAAAAAAATGGCAAACCTGGTAGAGACAAAATATCTAAAGAAGGAAATCAACAACTCAACTGATTTTAAAATTGCTTGGAAAAAAGGAAAAGACTTCATCAAGACCCCACATGACAAAAACCTGACAAATAATCATTTAATCGCTATTTATGTGTACAGCGATAGTAATGTATTTAAGCATTTTAATCCTGACACTCGTGATGGTAAAAAACGGTACAAACAAACGAGATACAAATGGTATTCACTTCACTTTCTGTTAACAGATGCGATACAGATTCTGAAGAAAACACAAAAGAAATGCTATTCAACTTTTCGTGGTACCAAAGCTAAATTTAAGAAGCCTAATCTGAACAAAGAGGTTCGTTTTGGCCAGTTTGCTTCATCCTCTCTTGATTGTAAAAAAGCTCAAGGTTTTGGAAATGTTTCTTGTTTTGAAATCCACACGTGTGAAGGTGCAGATGTGTCAAAATACTCTAAGCTTCGTCATGAGAAAGAGGTGCTGATTCCTCCATATGAGAAGTTTAAAGTCACTGCTGTCAAGACAAGAAAAGGTCAGAAAGATCTCTGGTGTAACACTGTGTATGTGTTGAAAAGCTCTGGAAACAGAAGTGACCTGAACTGTGCTCTATTCAAGAAACCAACCAAGACCATAATAAAGTAATGTGTTGTGCACTGAACAAAATGCTTAAATTCAAATGATAAAATCATGTACATCAGTTCGATATATGAAGAATGTTCTTTTCTCAGTCCTTTCAATAATTATTTATCATAAAACACAATTTGTTTACATAACTTCAACATAATGAAATAAAGTTACTTTTAAGTGACCCAGTTCAGTGGCCTGTAAGTGGTTTTGTTATTCTAAAACATTTCTTTATACTTACACATTTTTGTGGAACAATTTAGTGCTTGCTATCTTGCTATACTACCAGCAATATCATTGCCACCAATACAGCTTGCAGCAAAAAATTTTATCAAAACAATAAAAAAGATTTTTTTGCTGCTTGATGAGTTTAATTTGTTTTAGTAAACTTTAACAGAAGTTCAATCCACTTAGATTTTTTAAAATAAATATTGACTTTATACTTTTTTGCTTAATCTTAATTAGGAGATTGAGAAGAGTTTCTGTTACGTTGGAGTTTTTGTGGTGTTCGCTGTGCAGAAGAGTGAAGCTTGTGGTTTTGTTGTTGGCAGCTTTAATAACACCACAATGCTTTACAAAATGAGCAATGATGAGTTTTCTTTAGTGTTCATCTCACTGCATTTGGGCCCCAGTTTCACAGACAGGGCTTAGACTAAGCCAGGATTAGGCCATAGTTCAATTAGGACATTTAAGTATGAGGCGCCACGTAGGATTTAAATCAAACTTCGCTTATCAATACATACATAAAACACGTGCATATACACCTAGAAATTACTTGCATATACATGTATACTGTTGGATGTTCAAAATATACATATGAAATACACGTGCACACTAATATGAAATCCATACCAATACATCTTTTATTAGTAATGAATACATATACACTTGTGAACAACTTGTATATACATATAAACTTAACGCATGCATACGCTAAAAAACACTCGCTTATACATATAAACTTGATCCATGCATATACACCTACAACAACACGCACATATACATATAAACTCGCTGCATGCAGACACACCTGTACATACTCGCATATACATATAAACTTGACCCATGCATATACACCTAAAAACACTCGCACATACATATAAACTCGTTGCGCGCATATACACCCATGAAACACTCACGCAAACATACAAAATACATTTCAGGTAAGACGCATGCTTGAGTTGTGTATATACATATATGCAAGTGATTTCATATGTGGATGTGCGTGAACTTTTCAGTGTAAACGGAAGGCATTTCAGTGTAAAAGGAAGCAGCGCCACTTCCGGCGGAATCTCCAGATGTCGGGGCATTTTAAAACGCTTAATGTGATTAATACATTAAAATAGTGTTTTAAAAAGACCTTTAATATAGCATATGATGTACCAGGGGCGAATTTCCACTGGGCACTTTTCAAAATCCCATTCAGCACCGCCGAGAGTTCGCGCGATCGTTCAAACAAAACCGAAAGTAAAACGCGCACGCGCCTTCAAACGCAATTTTAATACCCCGCGTTTAGAGCGCGACTCCCCAATGCGTGCAAATTAGGCTACATAACATATTTAGGATGTTATTAGTATGCAGGCTATTGTGAAGTTGTTTATTTAATATTAATTGTATTCTATTTTTGCATGTTTCTGTCAAGGACTTTAATTTTGGTGTTGCGTCCTCTGAGAAGGAGGGTCTTATAATGTGAAGGAGGAGAGCAGAGTAGATTGTGGCGGGCACAGAGATTAGTGTTGATCTCTTCCCGAGTTCTAGGCCTTTGCTCAATAAAAATTACTAGGCGTCGGTATTTTCAAGTCTATCGTCTTTATTTACATCCACCCACGGGCAGCTAAAACTCCACGCCTTACACTATTATAGGTTGTGTAGTTGTCTATAGCTCTCAATCATGTTTGAAAAATTTTGGTCTCTATTTAAATAGTTTTAACTATGTTCTGTTCTACTTTCTGAGTATGAATTATTACAATGCAGTAAAAGCATGTGGGTGGGGAGTATATGCCATTTTCTGTAGTGTGGTGCCTTACTATATATATTACCTCTGCGCACTAACGTGACAACACTACAAAACGGGGCAATTGAAGTGTGTTTCTAGTGGCGTAAGCGGTAAAGCAAATATCCAGTGTTTTTTGACGCAAACGACCCGAGTTCGCGTCCACCTATTGCCGAAATCGTTCTTCTGCCTTTTCACATCTCATTTTACATCGGAAAGGCTTTTGTTTTCAATAAACATAAAAATGAAGGAACTAATCTAAATGTTAGAATAAAGTATCGAGCAGGATTAGGTGTATCTGAGCAGCAGATACACTCAGATGCTTTATTTACTTTGCTGTGTTACAGAAGTGCATTCGTCATGTGGAATGGATTTGACTGATGGCGCTCTAAAAAGTGCGCAGACATATTCGCCGAATTAGAGACGGTAAAAGTGGGTGGGTCCGATATCGTTGGTCTTTAAAAGTGGGTGGGTCCTGTCCCACCCACATTCAATGGTTCGCCGCCCATGAGTAAAAGACAACAACACTCAAGCACCATAAAAAGTTTTGCTACAAACTCAACTGACTGGCTTTATTCTCTCCTGTATGATTTCATAAGTCTATATAAGTATATATATCCATAAGTATATATATATATATATATATATATAAACATTCCTTTCTTAATCGTATTAAGTGCGAACAATAAATGCAGCCATAGTAGGCTGCTCTCTCAGTATTCAAAGTGCAAACAGAGACTACACTTTTTAAACACGATAGAGAGCTATAGACAACTGCACAACCTATTATAGCCTACATACTAATAACATCCTAAATATGTTATGTAGCCTAATTTGTACGCATTGGGGAGTCGCGCTCTAAACGCGGGGTATTAAAATTGCTTTTGAAGGCGCGTGCGCGTTTTACTTTCGGTTTTGTTTGAACGATCGCGCGAACTCTCGGCGGCGCTGAACGGGATTTTGAAAAGTGCCCAGTGGAAATTCGCCCCTGGTACATCGTATGCTATATTAAAGGTCTTTTTAAAACACTGTTTTAATGCATTAAGTCACGTTAAGCGTTTTAAAATGCCCCGGCATCTGGAGATTCCGCCGGAAGTGCCGCTGCTTCCGTTTACACTGAAATGCCTTCCATTTGCACTGAAAAGTTCACGCACATCCACATATGAAATCACTTGCATATATGTATATACACAACTCAAGCATGCGTCTTACCTGAAATGTATTTTGTATGTTTGCGTGAGTGTTTCATGGGTGTATATGCGCGCAACGAGTTTATATGTATGTGCGAGTGTTTTTAGGTGTATATGCATGGGTCAAGTTTATATGTATGTGCGAGTATGTACAGATGTGTCTGCATGCAGCGAGTTTATATGTATATGTGCGTGTTGTTGTAGGTGTATATGCATGGATCAAGTTTATATGTAAAAGCGAGTGTTTTTTAGCGTATGCATGCGTTAAGTTTATATGTATATACAAGTTATTCACAAGTGTATATGTATTCATTACTAATAAAAGATGTATTGGTATGGATTTCATATTAGTGTGCACGTGTATTTCATATATATATTTTGAACATCCAACAGTATACATGTATATGCAAGTAATTTCTAGGTGTATATGCACGTGTTTTATATATGTATTGATAGGCGAAGTTTGATTTAAATCCTACGTGGCGCCTCATATTTAAGTATGTTTTATAAACGTGCTTAGAAAAAAAAAAAAACATTACTGGTTTGTATCTTGAGACAAAACAAAGATCAGTCAGTGCAAGTTTCATTCAGCTTAAACTGCTCAGACGCACATTTTAGTCTAGAGCTACACTTGAGCCTTGTCTGTGAAACTGGGGGTAAGAACTGTATTAGTGGTTAGCAGTTACATGAAAAGGATTACTTTAAGTAGTAAGTAACTGAGAAATTCTAATTAGGTTTGTTCAACAAAACATTTATTCAAGTCTTCTTTTATGAACTTTAGAAAAGCTTATCTCAACTTAAATTCACTGAACATCTTTTGAGTGTGTGCATTTAAAAAATACACAAGGATTTATACATGAGTCTTACTCATCTTAGACAGACAGCAAGAGTTTTTCCTACTTGAAACCACACAGACCAGACCTTCACAAGTGCTGCTTAATCAGATGAGATGAGAAGATTCAGTTCCTCAATTCTTAACCATTTGTACCAGGGATGTGTCTCTGGTACAAAAAATAGTGGGTGAGTCTTCACTCATTTGTTCATTTTTGTTGCCAGATATTACTAAAAAAAACCCCAGCAAAACAAGAACAAGATTCATAATAACCTAAAATAAATCTAAATATTTGGTATTTAAAATATGACCAAAATATTGTGACCCACAACTGCCCAATTTTGTGAGCCATGCTCAAGCTACAAGCCCAAAGATGCTTAAAATAAGAGGACATGGCAACACGGCACGAGACGCGTTCTGCGGAGCGTAGGCTATACAAAAAATGTTACCTCTGTCAACGGTGGTGTAGATAAAATAGTAGAACATAAGTTGTAATAATTACTTTGGTCAATGAGCTATTTTCTGTTTTGTCAAGACTGTTTGGTAACATGAGCAGATCATCTTATATTCACATATATACTTTTAGAAGTAATTCTAATGGCCATATCCATAGTCTCAAAATGTATATTTGCAGAATTCCCTGTTTTCAAGGAAAGGACGCAGCAGTGAGATTGTGGGAAACATGTTGGTGTCTCCTCTTGGTAAAATTCAGTCCTGAAAGGAACCTATAGGCCTAACTATATATTGAACCTGTTTAGTCCAGTTCCTTGAATTAACACAGACAATATTCACACACATTTTAAGGCTTAAATTACTTGGACCGGATTGGACCTTCACGGAAAGGGCTCCAGCACTGCTCCAATCAGACTGACTCCAAAATCCCACCCTTTATTCAACACATTCTCAAACCCCGAATTCAGATGACTCATCTTGAAAAGACGGGAACCGCCGTATTGAAGGCAACAACTACAGACAGACAGTCTATGAGAGAGACTCAAAGCTGGAGATGTTTGATCTTGTGTGTCACGCAAATGGAAGCAGAAACCTGAATATTCACTCTCTGCTGCCACCTTTTGACGCCTTATTTCTCTGTATACATTTAGTGTCCAATAAAGTCTTGAGTTTTTCTCTCACCATCTGTACTTTTGTCTTTTCTTAATGATTGGCTTGTCCAAATGATATAAAGGTGTTATGTGTGTCATGCTTAACAGTCAAAATTGTTAAAGTAGAACTCCACTTCCAAAACAACAATTTACAAATTATTTACTCACCCCCTTGTCATCCAATATGTTCATGTCTTTCTGTCTTCAGTCGTAAAGAAATAATGGTTTTTGAGGAAAGCATTTCAGGATTTCTCTTCATATAATGGACTTCAGTTGTGCCCCCGATTTTGAACTTCCGAAATGTAGTTTAAATGCAGCCTCAAAGGGCTATAAATGATCCCAGCCAAGGAATAAGGGTCTTATCTAGCTAAACGATCTGTCATTTTTTTCGAAAAAAATAAACATTTGTATGCTTTCCTCAAAAACTGTAATTTCTTTATGACTGAAGAGAGAAAGACATGAACATCTTGGATGACAAGGGGGTAAGTAAATTATTTGTAAATAGTTGTTCTGGAAGTGGACTTCTACTTTAACAGAGATTTCTTATATTATAAACTGTTGTAACCCAGTCAGTGAATTGATGGTGTGGACAAGTGAAGCCTGTTCATTGTAAATTTTTCGATTGTTTTTCTGTCAAAACAGCACGACCTATACTGGACACTGTCTAAAATCCATTATTTTTATTACAACAGCCAAATCATGATTCATCTCTATGTATTCCTAGTCACTTGCTTTAAGATTTGGCTCAGATTATTAATGAGCTGGATCTCTCACCAGTTATAGATCTGACCTTGAACCGTTATAACCTAAATTATATTATAACCCTTCTTACCAGTTTCAACTTAAAAAGTTAAGTTCAGCAGCTGCCTTAAAATTTTAAATTAATTCAGTGTAGTACTACAAGTCATTTCAACTCACTACAATAAAGTGAGTTAAAATTACCTGTACTTTTAAGCTGATTTAACTTATTAGTTGAAATAACTTGTACTTTTAAGCTGATTTAACTTAAAATTTTAAGACAGCTGCTTAACTCAGGTTTTTAAGTTGAAACTGATGAAAACTTTTAAAGGTTCTTTAAAGAACCATCGCTTTCTAACCTTTTAATAATCTGAAGAACCTTTTTTTCACCACAAAGAACCTTTTGTGAATCAGAAAGAATTCTTCAGATTAAAGGTTCTTCTATGGCAGACCTGGGCAAACTCGGTCCTGGAGGGCCGGTGTCCCTGCAGAGTTTAGAGTTTCCAACCCTGATAAAACTCACCTGTTTGAAGCTTTCTAGTAAACCTGAATACACTGATTAGCTTGTTCAGGTGTGTTTAATCAGGGTTGAAGCTAAACTCTGCAACGACTCCAGCCCTCCAGGACAGAATTTGCCCAGGCCTGTTCAATGGCATCATGAAGCACCGTTTTGTTTTAAGAGTGTAGAGCAGAAAGATAAAACTGATCCATCAGTATGCTGAGAGCTGATCAAAACATAATTCAGACCAGATTTTAAAATTTTCTGAAGACAATATGAGTGGCTTTTGTCTGTGTAAAGTGCTGGACTTGATCAGGCATCAAGTTTTAGGAACTAAAGCGAATTATCTCAATTTCGACATTGCTTTCTGTTGAAAACCCTGTTTTTTCCCCTTTTGAACTCAGGCTTAGGTTATCGTTTTCATCAAACAATTAATGCAAATTCACCATTGCATGCAATTATTATGAAATCAGATTGCTACAACATGCACTTCAGCTACTTCTTATGTCTTAAAATGCACACACATGATCAGCATTATAAAAAAGCCACTTTCCTTCTTACGGTTTGAAGGGTCATATAGTCGTCTGGCTGTAAGCAACTGACTTTTCTGCTCCTCTACTCTCATCATTGACCCTGAAAAATAACAAAAAAGAAAACAGAATCTGACAAAAAGAGACAATTAAGGTAATATTACACTTCCATTAGTGAACATCACAGATTAAAGTCACCATTTTAAGCAGTTCTGCTATCTGTCTTATTTAGCATTTGTGAAACACTGGTGTGTTTTTTGGTTGTCTTTCAGCATCTGCTCTTCACTAGATCTACTAGATCATCTGAGGGATTTGACTGAATCAAGATGCTGCTGATCATTCAAGCTCTTCTTCTCATTTTAGCTGCTCTAGGACAGGTAAGCTTGTGTTCTAGTATGAACATTACACACATGAATATATATCTGATGATTGATCATTATGATTCCTTTTGCTGCAGGATCACAGAGCTGCTGTTGCAGAGCAGATATTTCCACTGGATATGGTACCGAATTCAGTTGATGACCAGTATATGGGCTGCCACAAGAAAATGGCACATCTGGTGAACACAAAATATCTGCAGATGGACATCAATAACTCAGCTAAATTTAAACATTATTGGCAAATCAGTAATAATGTTGTCAAGTTTCCAAAAGATCATTTAACAAGGAATCATTTAATCGCTCTTCATGTGTACACCGGTAAATATATATACCGTCAATTTAATGATGACACTCGTTACGGTAGAAAACAGTATGAACACAAGGCATTCAAATGGTATTCATTTCACTTTCTGTTAACGGAAGCAATACAGATTCTGAAGAAACAACACAATAAATGCTATGTAACTTATCGCGGTACTACAGCAAATTTTAATAAGCACGTTCTGAACAAAGAGATTCGTTTCGGCTCATTTACGTCCTCCTCTCTTGATCTTAAAATGACGCAAAGTTTTGGAACTAAATCTTGTTTTGAAATCTACACTTGTGAAAGTGCTGAGCTGACAAAATATTCTCAGTATCCTTACATAAAAGAAGTGCTGATTCCTCCATATGAGAAGTTTAGAGTCACTGCTGTCAGGACAAAGCAATATTATAATAATCTCTGGTGTGATACCGTTTATACTTTGAAAAGCTCTGGAAGAAAAAGTTACATGAACTGTGCTCTATTTAAGAAACAGTAAAACAAGTGTTGCACTGAAAAACGTGCTCTAAATTGATACAAGTTAATTATCAGTTTCATTTTGATTTTCTCTCAATTTCATAATTAATCCTTTGTCAGAAAACAATTTGTTTTAACATTATGAAATAAAGTTGTTTTAACTGACTCAATTTAGTGTCCTGTGTGTTTTTTATTTTATCTTTTAAATTCAGTAATTCTTTGTCAGAAAACAATTTGTTTCAACATTATGATTTAAAGTTTCTTTTAAGTGACTCAATTCGATGTCCTTTAAGTGAATAAATGCGTGTTTATTTATACATGCATCTTTTTCCAGCACATCACTGATCAGTTTTAGGACTTGCTTCTTAGCTTTACATAAATGTTAGCAGTAGTGTGATAACTGCTAAATAAATTTTTGAGTGCAATGCAGCATAAAATATGTGACCCTGGAGCACAAAACCACTCATAAGTAGCACTGGTATATTTGTAGTAATAGCCAAAAATACATTGTATGGGTTAAAATTATCGATTTTTATTTTATGCCAAAAATCATTAGGATATTAAATAAAGATCATGTTCCATGAAGATATTTTGTAAATTTCCTACCGTAAATATATCAAAACTTAATATTTGATTAGCAATATGCATTGCTAAGAATTTTGTTTGGACAACTTTAAGACAAATTTCTTAAAATGTGTTAAATAAAAGTTAATAAATTACTTTTTTGGGGATTTTTACACTACCATTCAAAAGCATTAAAAATATATATATATTAAAAATATTTTTACCATTTCAAATAACTGTTTTCTATTTGAATATATATATTAAAATTTAACTTATTCCTGTGATCAAATCTATGTTTTCAGCATTATTACTTCAGTCTTCATTGTCACATGATCCTTCAGAAATTATTCTAACATGCTGAAATAAATAAAAAAGCTTTTGTAACATTATACACTGCACCATTCAAAAGATTGTAGTCAGTATATAAATTATATAAATTAATACATTTTATTTAGCAAGAATGCTTCAAATTCATTAGTTGTGATAAAGGTTTCTATTTCAGATAAATGCTGTTCTTCTGAACTTTCTATTAATCAAAGAAAAAAAATGTCAACAATGCTACTTAGCCATTTTCAAAAAAAATAATAATAATAATAATAATATTTTTTTTTTTTAATTAATGACTGAATGAACGATTTCTGAAGGAGCATGTGACTTGAGTAATTTCAGCTTTGAAATCACAGGAATAAATTAATATTTTAAATATATATTTAAAAAGAAAACAGAAATTTTAAATAGTAAAAATATTTTAACAATTTTGCGTTTTTGCTGTATTTTGGATCAAATAAATACAGGTTTGTTGAGCAGAAGAGACTTTTAAAACATTAAAAATCTTTTCAATTTTTTTTTCTTTCTCTGGTAGTGTACATGCATCTTTTTAGTTGACATCTGAAACTACACTGAATAATTAGACTCCTGAGTAATTTAGAATTTTATTTTTTTCTTACTAAATTTCATATTTAGTATTTGCAATACTTTGCAACAACGTTCTATATGCTAACATTACTTAATCTTGGTAAATGGTAATGTTCATTACTACATATACAAATATACTTTAATATTTCAAGTTGGATAAAATTGCTTTATGTTGAGCCATCAGTGATAGTAAGCCAGCACTAAAAAAAATACTGGTTTAGAAACAATTTCTCCTCAGTACTTGCTAATAAATTAGCAACAAATAACGACAAATAACACTTTGAAACAAACATGAAATGAACCTGAACTAAAATGGTTATCAAACATACACTAAAATATTTTATACAGTGAAAAACATGTAAATTAATAAATGCCTTAAATCCAGCCAGTCTATTCACAATTAAATAAATATTGCTCCCAAACGGTTTTATTCAAGTGTCAAATGGAGGAAACAACCTTTTTTTGGAAACTTTGAAACCTTTGCTCTATTCGATAATGAGAAGATTCACTCTTTTAACCATTAAAGATGAAATAGAAACAGTATAATTATACTTTAAAAACAGTAAAAGTATACTTTCAAGTTGGAAGTTAAAACTACATGTCATTTTGGTATAATGGATGTTTTTGCTCATGTGTTCAGTCCAACAGAAAAAGGTTTCTCAGAAAAAGGAAACTCTGGTGGTAGGATTGATCAACAGTCTTATCAACTAAAGAAATTACTTTAATTTCAACATTTTTATCTTTTGAAAACAGATGAATGCTAATGACGAAGTATATTTTGTCACCTGAAGATTACAACATACAATTAAAAAAAAATTTTTAAGTGACCTCCTGTCACATATACACAGAGATGAGACCAGAAGCAGCAGTAAGTGAAAACAGAGGAATGTTTATTTACAGATTGGGATAAAACAGAATGCAGGAAGTAAATGTGATTCAGGTTTCTTATCTGACTGTCCTTGTAATGATGAGTAGATTGAAGTCCGAATGGAAAAGCACGGAGGCAATAACATACACCGGAGAATCCGTGAAGGAGCACTGGGTCTGGCGCTAGTTAAGGGGTAGTGAACAGTAAACCCGACAATGAAGGACTGCAGGAGAGAGTCTTTTGTAGGGCGTGGCTGATTGGGTGCAGGTGTGTGCAATCAGAACTGTGATGAGGAACGAGTGGGCGGTGCCATAGGTGAGGTGGCAGATGGAGGTGGTGAATGCCTGACACCTGCACAGTTCAAGTCACTACTTTCCCAACATGAAAACAGCGTTGAATCAAAACTTGCATCCTTATTTCTCAAGGGTCAAAGACAAGATGTCCTTTTTGCTTCACATCTAATAAAATTAATTTAACTTATTCCTGTGATCAAATCTATGTTTTCAGCATCATTACTCCTGTCTTCATTGTCACATGATCCTTCAGAAATTATTCTAACATGCTGAAATAAATAAAAAGCTTTTGTAACATTATACACGGCACCATTCAAAAGATTGTAGTCAGTATATAAATTATAGAAATTAATACTTTTTATTAAGCAAGAATGCTTTAAATTCATTAGAAGTGATAAAGATTTCTATTTCAGATAAATGCTGTTCTTCTGAACTTTCTATTAATCAAAGAAAAATATGTGAAAAATTCTACTTAGCCGTTTTCAAAATAATAATTTATATATATATATTTGGTTTATTAATGACTGAATGAATGATTTCTGAAGGATCATATGACTGGAGTAATTACAGCTTTAAAAATCACAGGAATAAATTATTTTAAAATATATTCAAATAGAAAACAGATATTTTAAATACTAAAAATATTTTTACATTTTTACTGTTTTTGCTGTATTTTGGATCAAATAAATACAGGTTTGGTGAGCAGAAGAGACTTTTAAAACATTAAAAATCTTTTCAAATTTTTTTTTCTTTCTCTGGTAGTGTACATGCATCTTTTTAGTTGACATCTGAAACTACACTGAATAATTAGACTCCTGAGTAATTTAGAACTTTATTTTTTTCTTACTAAATTTCATATTTAGTATTTGCAATACTTTGCAACAACGTTCTATATGCTAACATTACTTAATCTTGGTAAATGGTAATGTTCATTACTACATATACAAATATACTTTAATATTTCAAGTTGGATAAAATTGCTTTATGTTGAGCCATCAGTGATAGTAAGCCAGCACTAAAAAAAATACTGGTTTAGAAACAATTTACCCTCAGTACGTGCTAATAAATTAGCAACAAATAACGACAAATAACACTTTGAAACAAACATGAAATGAATATGAAGTAGAATGACTAAAATAGTTATCAAACATACACGAAAATATTTTATACAGTGAAAAATAACATGTAAATTAATAAATGCCTTAAATCCAGCCAGTCTATTTATAATGAAATAAATATTGCTTCCAAACTGCTATATTTAACATTAAAAAGTGTCAAATGATGGGGGAAACAACCTTTTTTTGGAAACATTGAAACCTTTGCTCTATTAGATAATGAGAAAATTCACTCTTAACCATTAAAAATAAAATAGAAACAGCACTTTAAAGTTGGAAGTTAAAACTACATGTCATTTTGGTATAATGGATGTTTTTGCTCATGTGTTCAGTCCAACAGAAAAAGGTTTTCTCTGCAAGAACAGAAATGAAGAAACTCTGCCAGTAGGATTGATCAACAGTCTTATCAACTAAAGAAATTACTTTAATTTCAACATTTTTTTCTTTTGAAAACAGATGAATGGTTATGACTAAGTATATTTTGTCACCTGAAGATTACAACATACAATTAAAAAAAAAATTTAAGTGACCTCCTGTCACATATACACAGAGATGAGACCAGAAGCAGCAGTAAGTGGAAACAGAGGAATGTTTATTTACAGATTGGGATAAAACAGAATGCAAGAAGTAAATGTGATTCAGGTTTCTTATCTGACTGTCCTTGTAATGATCCGAATGGAAAAGCACGGAGGCAATAACATACACCGGAGAATCCGTGAAGGAGCACTGGGTCTGGCGCTAGTTAAGGGGTAGTGAACAGTAAACCAGACAATGAAGGACTGCAGGAGAGAGTCTTTTGTAGGGCGTGGCTGATTGGGTGCAGGTGTGTGCAATCAGAACTGTGATGAGGAACGAGTGGGCGGTGCCATAGGTGAGGTGGCAGATGGAGGTGGTGAATGCCTGACACCTGCACAGTTCAAGTCACTACTTTCCCAACATGAAAACAGCGTTGCATCAAAACTTGCATCCTTATTTCTCAAGGGTCAAAGACGAGATGTCCTTTTTGCTTCACATCTAATAAAATTAACGCAAGTGATTTTAATATACATAGAAGGCATAATAAATGAGTCATTCCATGAAATCTGTGCCTTTTCCACATGGAAAATTAAAATAAATAAATAAATTAAAAAAAAAAAAAGTTTAATCAGCATTTTTTTTTTTCAAAATATCGCTGAAATGAAGACACCTTAAAATGACAAAACATTGTACTGTCTTGGTATATTTTACATTTTTCGGCTTTTTAAAATATTTCTATTTTATTTTGTTTTGTCATTTTGCATTCTTAAAATTTATATTAGTCAAGTTGTTTTTTTTTCTGCTTATTTTCATGTCAATTCATGATTGCGTACAGTTACTATGAATTCTCAAGAAACCGTGTTGAAAGGTTAATTTGTCTAGTTAGAAACCACACAAACCAGAGACAGTATTACTTCTTAAAGCACACACACACACACACACACGCATACACACATCATCCGCAATATAAAAAAGCCACCTTCTTCATTTCTTGGTTTAAAGAGTCATTGTCATTTAGCAGTGAGCGAATGCATTTTCTGATCTTGTCCTCACACTGGTGAGCTCCTGAAAAATAAAAAGAAAACAGAATCAGGCAAAAAGAGACAACAATACTGTCAGGTAAGTTTGAGGTTAAAGTAAGGGTTAATATTACTGTTCCATCAGTGAATATCACAGGTTTAAGTGATTATTCAAAAAAAACACTGTTGTGTTTCTTGTCTTGCAGCATCTGTGCTTCACTGGATATACTGGATCATCTGAGGGATTTGACCGAATCAAGATGCTGCTGATCATTAAAGCTCTTCTTCTCATTTTAGCTGCTCTAGGACAGGTAGGATTGTGTTCTAGTGTGAATATTACACACATGAATATATATCTGATGACTGATCATTATGATTCCTTTTGCTGCAGGATCACAGAGTTGCTGTTGCAGAGCAGATATTTCCACTGGATATGGCACTGAATTCTGTTGATGACCAATATAAGGGCTGTACGTCAAAAATGGCACATCTGGTGAAGACAAAATATCTGCAGAAAGAAATCTATAACTCACCTCAATTTAGAAATAGTTGGCAAATGGGTGAAATGTTTGTCAAGTTCCCACATGGTTACTTGACAAGGAATCATTTAATTGCCATTTATGTGTACAGCGATAATAATGTGTATCAGCTTCTCAATTCTGCCAATCGTAACGGTAAAAGTCAGTACAAATACATGACATACAAATGGTATTCACTTAACTTTCTGTTAACAGATGCGATAAAGATTCTAAAGAAAACACAGTATGGATGCAGGGTAACTTATCGTGGTACTGGAGTTGAATTTAATAAGTATGTTCTAAACAAAGAGGTTCGTTTTGGCTCATTTGCTTCATCCTCCCTTGATTCTAACATTGCACGAGGTTTTGGATCTAAGTCTTGTTTTGAAATCTACACTTGTGAAGGTGCTGATGTGGCAAAATATTCTAAGTATCCTCATGAGAGAGAGGTGCTGATTCCTCCATATGAGAAGTTTAGAGTCACCGCTGTCAGGACAAGAAAATATCAGCCTTATCTCTGGTGTAACACTGTGTTCACTTTGAAAAGCACTGGGACAAAAAGTGACCTGAACTGTGCTCAGTTCAAGAAACCATACAAGTAAAAAAAAAGCTCTAAATTTATCCATGCGAATAATTGTTTTCTCTTTATCTCTCTCATTTATTTCCTCTTCAATAATTATTTGTAAGAAAACAGATTTTGTTAACACAATAAACATAATGAAATAAAGAGTATACATTGTAACAAAAACAACTGTCATTTTCTTTTGTTCGTCTTTTCAATGTGTTTCTGCTTTCTACGTTTCACGAGCCTTTTTCAGGCCTGTTTTGCCCCCTGCTGGTCAGATCTGACAGTAGCCTAACTCATATTACATGCAGCTGTTTTAACTTGTTGAAAACAAGTGTTTAAAAAATAACATTACGTTAACGACTGCTGTCAGTGTCATATAGCAGATAATAGGCTATTAAGAAACACTCAAGTAAAAACGACCAGCATAAACACTGTTTTGTAAACATATATAACGTGTGATGCTATGCGAGCTAAACTCACGTCTGAATTCGTGATAATTGCCATCTCTGTAGCTCTCACTTTTTGCTTGCAAACTCTTTGGTTTTGACGTTCATGGTCGTGATTTCCAGCTGATACTGCGATTTTTCCACTGCATTTAGTAGCCTGACCTCATGTACAATGACGAATGAAGTATGCAGTTTCCCGCGAAATCCGTTTCGAAAGCTCTAAAATACAAATACTTGGTTTGGAGTATGTCTTTATGATGAACTTGCTCATTATTTATAACTTTGTAAATTTCTACAATAATACCCAACACAATGACCATTTGCGGTCATATTTCTAATACCTAAACAAATTTGAATGTATATTCAATGTACCATATATGGTCAAATATTTGTTTCTAAAACACAAGTTCCACTCTTAATCCATTCTTATCTGTAACACTAAAATTACATAAAATACATAAATAATCCAGTTGCTGTTCAGGTTTGCATTTTCACAACCAATATATATTTCTATGAATACTGTTTTAATTCTATGCTTTGAAAAAAAGGAAAAATAAATAAATAAATTGATAAGAGCACAAACTATGTGTCAGATTTAGTCTCTTTTCATATGAAAAGGCAAGATTGCTTTATAGAGTTTATTAAATGGAAAACTGGAAAAACTTTTTGTAAGTTTCCTGCTGAGTTTCTCTATATAGAAAGCTAAAAGAGTTAATAGTAAAACACTCATGTAGCCCAAAGCTGGACAGTGAGGTCCAGATTTAAGCCATTTCTCAAGACGTTCTCTGTATGCACACATATACACTTTCAGGCCAAAGGGTTTGTCTTGGACAGAGTTTGTCCAGGATGGAGCTCCTCCTGTTCTTTTCCTCCCTCCCTTAGCATATTCACTTCCCTCAAGATAAAGATGAGCTGGGTCTCATACCAGTTGTAGGTTTCATCTTAACCCTTCAACCCAACAAACAGTATTGCAGTAAGAAAAAAAAGAGTTGTATACAGATACAAAGCAAAAAAACAAAACAAAAACAAAACAAAAAAAAAGAATTACAATTGAAAATACAGACCCAGAATGTGAGCAATGAGCAATGATAAATTGTACTGTCTGTAAAGATGGGTCATTTCTTATCATACACACGTTGTACCAGAATTCACACAAACACATTATTTGTGATATAGAAACTGACCTCCCCCAGCTGTTGGTCTGAAGAGTTGATTGTGAGAAACTGACTTTTCTGATCCTGTTCCCTCATCTTTGCTCCTGAAAACAACAGAAAGAAAATGCAGAATCTGACAAAAAGAGGCAACAACATTTTCAGGTAAGTTTAGGGTTAAAGTGAAAAGTCAATGTCAGTGAACATCACAGGTTTAAGTGGTTATTCCAAACGCTTCTGCTGGCTGGTAGAAAAAAACACTTGTATCAACCACCGTATGAATTAATTGAATTAATTATGTAAACTTGTAATAAACAGTTTTGTTGTGCAAATCTATGCAGGTATTCTTATTGGATTCATAGATGTTGTATTTGTGAAAAGGTGTTGTGTTTCTGGTTGTCTTTCAGCATCTGCTCATCACTAGATCTACTATCTGAGGGATTTGACTGAATCAAGATGCTGCTGATCATTGAAGCTCTTCTTCTCATTTTAGCTGCTCTAGGACAGGTAAGCTTGTGTTCTAGTATGAATATTACAGACATCAATACTGATGATTGATCATTATGATTCCTGTTGCTGCAGGATCGCACTGCTGCTGCTGCTGCTGAGGAAGACATATATCCATTGGATATAGGACCAAATTCAGTTGATGACCAATATGAGGGCTGTAGAGAGAAAATGACACATCCTCAGTTTTTTTGTTTTTTTGAGCATTTTTGTGTATTTGAACCCTTTCCAACAATGACCGTATGATTTTGAGATTCATTTTTTTCACACTGAGGACAACTGAGGGACTCATGCAACTATTACAGAAGGTTCAGCTGCTCACTGATGCTCCAAAAGGAAAAACGATGCAAGAGCCAGGGATGAAAACTTTTGAACAGAATGAAGATGTGTACAAACTTATTTTGTCTTCTGGGAAACATGTAAATATCCTCTGTAGCTTCTGAAGGGCAGTAATAATTGTAAAAAATAATAATAAAAAAAATAATAATAAATATAAATATATATATATATATATATATATATATATTTTTTAACAATTATTACTGCCTTCAGAAGCTATATTTACATGTTTCCCAGAAGACAAAATAAGTTACATTTACAATGATCTTCAAATTCAAAAAGTTTTCACCCCCGGCTCTTAATGCAATAGTTGCATAATAGTCCCTCAGTTGTCCATAGTGTGAAAAAATAGATCTCAAAATCATGTAGTCATTGTTGGAAAGGGTTCAAATACACACAAATGCTGAAAAAACTAAAAAATTGTGGGACCTGAAGGATTTTTCTGAAGAACATAGGGCAGTTTAACTGTTCAGGACAAACAAGGGACTCATGAACAACTATCACTTAAAAAAAACAGCTGTGGATCAATTTAGTAACAACACAATATTAAAAATCAAACTTATGTAAACTTTTGAATGGGGTCATGTTTATAAATTCAACTATTATTTTCTCTTGTGGACTATATGTGAACATCTTTTATGTAAAATATCTTTTTCAGATCAGTACTAAATACACAACAACATACATTTTCTATAATCCCTCTAATTTTGGTAAAATAATTAACATTTTTCAGATTTTGCAAGGTGCATGTAAACTTTTGACCTCGATTGTATATACCATTTATGATATATATTTTTCTCATTTTTTGTTCTTATGTTGAACAGCAGGAGAATATGCTACAAACTAGCCACACCACTATAAGAGATTATATTTATAAATATATATATATATATATATATATATATATATATATATAAGAACTGCATAGAGCAGATTAACTCTGCACACTTTAAACAAAAACAGTTAATTTTTTTGTGACCCGATATCATTTGCTTAATGTGTCTGGCAAGAGACTCTTTGATGAGATACTTCTGCCCCCTGCTGGTCTAATTATTTTTGTGCTTAGCCAAATGCAACACAATGAATTTACATCTTTAAATAATGATCTTAATTTACATCTTTCTTATTGCATTGTATTGCATCATATTCTGTGTTATTGCAATGAACTATTGCTGTTTTTCCCAACCCACAAGTACGTATGTACCAAACATTACTATGAATACTTTAGTTTGATCCTGTGCATAATTCAAAATAAAAACAAAAAAATACAGATGCAGAAATATAACAAACTATGTCTACTAATATTTATTTTCATTTCATATAAAAAGCCAAAATTACTGTATACAATTAAATAAAACGGAAAATGGGGAACTACTTAGTAAGTTTCTTGGTACTACTTTCTCTGGGAAACTCAAACAGTTGTGTACAATTAAAAAATACACTGTAGCCCAAAGTATTTGGACTTTTAAGTCCAGATTTCAGACATTCTCCACCTTAATGATATTCAGCTCAGGCTCGTGTGGAGAAATAGGAAGACTAGAAGACTGGTTAGGGGGGCTACAAGCCTGAAATGAGCCATCTGCACTGGTGGAGGGCACTGATTTATTATCCATCCCTGTAAAGGAGTCTGTGTGTGGCTGTGTGTACTGGAGTGCGCTGGGGGCGAATGTTTGCGTGTGGGTTTGCGTGAACGTCGGCGTGCGTGCTTGTGTGTGGGTGAACGGGGGCCCGCCGGAGGTCGGGCACTGCTGAAACCCATTCATGGTGGGTGGGCTGAGCTGGTCCAGAGAAAACACCTCAATGCTCTCCAGACCAGAATCGTGGATTTCATTGTATCGCGTCTGAGCTTGGCTGCACTGAGCGTAAGTGCCCTGACTGGTCGCAGTCTGCCCGAAGGGCACGGAGGAGGCCATGGAGCAAGATGCTGGTAGCGTCGGCGCAGATGTGGACTGCAGAGGCTCGAATTTGGATGCGAGATCCTGCAGGGTGCTGAGGATCTGCTTCTGGACTTGAGTCTGCTGGGCTTGTTCTCTCTCCAGTCGGCCTTGATGGTCGACCATCATCCTCAACGCCAGTCCCAAACTTCTCAGCTCAGAGCCCAACAGCTGGATCTGCTCCTGCAGGCCGTTCAAGGCTCCAGGGTCCAGGCCGCTCCGCTGTGGAGGAGGTGAAGGCTGGTTGCTCATGTTCTGGACCCGTGCAGGGGGGGCTGGATTTTGGGAAGTCGTCACAGTGGTGGACGGGTCGGGGAGGCGGATGCCGACACGCGGCGGGTGTTGAGGAGCACGGACGGGAACGCCGACCCGCTGGTGCATCCACCTCTTGTGAGGGCTGGCTCCTTGATGCAATGATCTCTGTAAAATAAAAATTTAATTAAGCACACAATCTACATTGGTGAGGAGAATAATAATAATAATAATAATAATAAATTATACTATGTTAATTGTATTATTATTATTAACATTAATATTATGTTTTTACATTATTTTTATTAAATTAATTAAAAATCATTCTGCATATTGTTTACGAGACACTTAAAGTCACCATGAAATCAAAATTGTCAATTCTTATATTTTTATAAAATACTGCACTGTTTATTATAAATGACTTATCCATACACATTTTTTTCATTCATGTGCTCTTGTATTCTTTAATCAAAATAACTGTTCAGTGACATCTCTTCTCTGATTACATGTTCACTGGCATGAGGGCGGGATCAACCTGCCACTCACATGAGATCCACCAATAGCAAACCAATCAATTCCCCATGGACAAAATCAAGCCCCTCCCTCCATTTTTTTCTTGTTCGAGAAGCCATTTCACTTGAATATCCATTACAATAGGGAAGAAAAGACTATTGCAAATTACACTTCATGCTGACTTTAACCAACAAATAATTGTTATTGGTTATTAAAAACATTTTTTTCCTATCTCTAATAATAATAGTACTGAGCTGATGACGATGTTTCATAACTCACTATGTTTGGAGGTCTGGCTGTAGTCAGGTCGTAAGAAGCTGTCTGAGGTACTGTAAGCTTTCTGCCTTCAGATCCAGAGAAACAGGACGGGTCTCGTCTCATTGACAGCGACATCTGCTGGCCACTCTGTGGAACGCTGTCTCTGACCTTCACATAACACATTCAAGTTATTAAGGTAAAAAAAAAAAAAACAGCCACAAAAATAAAAAAATTCTATCACATAAACATGTCTTCTGTAAATTATATTTTAATAAGATGTTTTTGCATCACTTTTTTTAAATTAATTATATTACCATGCAATATGCACGTTTTACATTTTTTAATTACTGTAATTTCCAACTGTGATTTCTTTTTTTAATAATTTAAAATAATTTAGTGTATAAATAATACCAAAATTAACAACTAACACCATAATGTATACATGCATCACATTTTCTTTAAACATTATCATAATTATATTATATAATATATTAAATTACATAATAAAATTGCTATAGTCATGACAATTAGTGGTAAAATGTGCTTAATTTTCATGAAAGCAGGCATTAATCTAGCCTTCAGAGTTACAATACTTTAGAAATCAATCTAAAATTTCTGCTTATTATTAATGTTGAAAACAGTTTTGCTGTTTCGTATTTTTGTGACAACGATACATTTTTCCCATGAATTTTGTTAATTGAAAGTCCAAAGGAATTGCATTTATTTGAAACAGAAATAGTTTGTAACATTATAGATGTCTTTACTGTCACTTTTGATCAATTTAATTCATCCTTGCTGAATAGAAGTATTTTTTTTTCTAAAAAAAAAAAAAAACCCTACTAACCCCAAACCTTTGAATAGTGGTTTATGTATACCGTTGAGGTCAAAGTTTTACATACACCTTGCAGAATCTGAAAAATGTTAATTATTTTACCAAAATAATTTTTATATAGTACTGACATAAGATATTTCATGTAAAAGATGTTTACATACAGTCCACAAGAGAAAAAATTGTTGAATGTTCAAAAATTTACATACACTTGATTCTTAATACTGTGTTGTTACTTAAATGATTTACAGCTGTTTGTTTGTTTTTTGATTAGTGATAGTTGTTCATGATTCCCTTGTTTGTCCTGAACAGTTAAACCGAGAGGTGTTCTTCGGAAAAATCCTTCAGGTTCCATAAATTCTTTGGTTTTTCAGCATTTTTGTGTATTTGTGTACCCTTTCTAACAATGACTGTATGATTTTGAGATCCATCTTTTCAAACTGAGGACAACCGACTCATATGCAACTATTACAGAAGGTTTAAATGCTCACTGATGCTCTAGAAGGAAACCCTGTGCATTAAGAGCCAGGGGTGAAAACTTTTGGAATTTAAAGATCAGGGTAAATTTAACTTATTTTGTCTTCTGGGAAACAAGTAAGTATATTCTGTAGCTTCTGAAGGGCAGTACTACAAGAAAATATATATATATTTAGGCCAAATAAGAAAAATATACATGTCTTCATTCAGTTCAAAAGTTCAAAACCCTTTTCTCTCAATACATCGTTTTTTCTTTCTGGAGCATCATGAGCGTTTGAACCTTCTGTAATAGTTGCATATGAGTCTCTCAGTTGTCCTCAGTGTAAAAAAGATGGATCTCAAAATCATACAGTCATTGTTGGAAAGGATTCAAATACACAAACATGCTAAAAAAAAACAAAGAATTTGTGGCAATCAAGCATATGTAAACTTTTGAATGGGGTCATTTTTATAAATTCAATTATTATTTTCTCTTGTGGACTATATGTATTTTATGTAAAACATCTTATTCAGGTCAGTACTAAATAAAAAATAACATGCATTTGTACGATCCCTCTTATTTTGGTAAAACAATTAACATTTTGCAGATTCTGAATGGGGGATGTAAACTTTTGACCTCAACTGTACATGTATATATTGGTACACTCTACTCACCCGTGCTCTATGGAGCAAAGCCTTATCCAGCAGTCTTTTGCGAGCCACTAGCACAGGATTGGCAGGTGAAGGCGTGTGTCGTCGTCTCACATAATTAGCACCACTAATCGCTCCTGTTCCCACACCTGAGCGCGGCCCTTGGACGCCAGCATGCTGCGTACCCTGTGCCAACGAGGTGACGCTGACAATCCGGATGTCTTCATCTTTTTCCCCACCTTGTGACTCTCTTATGCCTGCCGAACCCGTCCCGGATGACTGTCCTGCTCTTGCATCCGAGGACGATGCAGCCTGCTGGGAGGCAGCGACTCGAGATGCTTCTCTGAGGAGGTTCCTCAGCTGCTGATCGCTCCAGCCGACCGGCCGCGTCTCAGAGCTGCCAACCTCCCTCGCTGATGTTGGCACTGGCACTGGATGACTGCTGTTCACAGCTGCTCCATCCTCCTTTCGAGCTCTCCCTTGAAACTCCTTCAGGAAAAGGTAGATGGCCTGCGCAGAAACCTTGATGTTCTCCAGTTCCAGCACGGCTTTGATCTTGCGGAAGCTCAAACCTGCTTCCCGTAGCTCCACCACCTTGCGCTTGGCAGCATCGTCCAGTCTGCCCATGCTGGAGACCACAGGACTGACACTAAAAAGCTGGTTCGTTCAAGCAGATCCTGAAATCAAGGCAAAAACAAGAGTGATGTTACCTGAAAAATTATGTTTAAAAGGAAAGACTTTTCTGCTCATCAAGGCTGCGTTTATTTGGCTAAAAAATACAGGAAAAACAGTAATGTTGTGAAATATTATTGCATTTTAAAATGGTGGTTTTCTATTTTAATATACTTTAAAATAGAATTTATTCCTGTGATGGAAAGCTGAATTTTCAGCATCATTACTCCAGTTTTCAGTGTCACATGATCGTTCAGAAATCATTCTACTATGCTGATTTATTATCAAATCAAATTAAAACATTAAAAATAACAGTGTTTATTTAGAATAGAAATCTTTTGTAATAATATACACTACCGTTCAAAGTATGGGGTCAGTGTTTTTTTCTTTCTTTCTTTCTTTCTTTCTTTGAAAGAAAATGAATACTTTTAATCAGCAAGGATGTGTTAAATTGATAAAAAGTGATAGTTAAGACTTATATTGTTAGAAAAGATTTCTATTTTGAATAAATGCTGTTCTTTTAAACTTTTTATTCATCAAAGAATCCAGAAAAAAGTAGCACAGGTTCCAAAAAAATAAATAAATAAATAAAATTAAATTAAGTAGCACAACAGTTTCCAACAATGATAATAAAAGTAATAAGTCAGCATTAGATTTAGCATTAGAATGATTTATGAAAAATCATGTGACACTGAAGACTGGAGTAATGATGCTGAAAATTTTGCTTTGCATCACATAAATAAATTATATTTTAAAGTATTTTAAAAAGAAATATGTTATTTTAAATTTCAATAATATTTCATAATATTTTCTGTATTAAATAAAAGGAACTTTGATGAGCATAAGAGACTTCTTCAAAAAACATTAAAAATCAAACTGATCCCAAACTTTTGAACGGCAGTGTATATAGGTAATAGAAATATCAAATAATTAATAATAGTTATAATAAATAATTATTATAGTTAACTAAAACTGAAAATAAAATAAAAACCATTAGAAAAGTTTTCTTCTTGAAACAAAATAAATGTTATTTTGTTATTTATTTTATTAATTAATGTTAATTAATGTCATGTTAAATAACATAAAAAACCTTTTAATGTCAGCTAGTTGTCATTTTTTTAATTTTAATTTAATTTCACTTGATGTATTAAAATTACTAAAACTAAAATAAAATAATTTGATAAATTCATTATATTATATAATCATAAAATAATGAAATACAATATTTTGATAATATTCATGTATATATTTTTATATTCATTTTCATTTCATTATTTCATTATTTAATAAAGTAGAGATTTTGTTGGATTCAAGGTTATTATAATTAACTAAAACTGAAGCTGATATAAAAAAAATGAAAAACATTTTTGTTACTCGAAATAAAACATTAACTAGAATAAAATAACAAAACACAAACATAAACAAAAACTAAAAATGACAAAAACACAAAAAAATACAGAATGGATTTAGATAATAATATATAATAATAATAAGATATAATTTACTCTCTCTCTCTCTCTCTCTCTCTAATTGTATATTCATTATTTACATGTATTTTTGTATTTTATGCAAATATCCATTTCTACACAATACCATAATACCATTTTTGGATTTCTGAAAATTACTAAAAGAAAAAAGTATATACTGCACACTGCCTATTATTTGTTTATAGGCTATCACATCATACTATCGTAATGCTCACTTTCCAAATTGGTTTTCAGCTGGTCCGCCAGTCTGACAAGTGCCCCAACCCCCAGGTAAACAGACCACCAAGATCAACTAACCTTAGACTGGTTTAAGCTGTTTTTTTTTTCAAAAGGGTTAGACCAGCCGCCATTTTTCCAAAAACTACCAGTTAGAATTTTCAAGCAGGGAACAAGTTCAGATTCATGTAGCGACAATGTATAGGGATGTAGCGCACTAAAACACACAATGGAAATCAAGCATCTCTCACCTACTGCGACTTTGCTCTTCTGTTATTTATGTTTAACGCGACGATCTGCTCCATTATAAAGTCACACGGCAAAGCTCGTATGCATATCCAAAACGTGTATATGTCAATGTCAACACAACAACACTACGTGTCGTTGAAACACACACATTAGTGGTTTACTTTATGACCAGTGTTTTAACACACGCCCCGCCTCCGTACGCCCGTCGCAGGATTCGCGTCGTCACGCCTTCGTCCTCACGCAAACGTCGTTAAGACGCGACGGTAGTTACGCTCGGCGTTGAGTGTGACCCGCGCTGTTCATTCATCATGTAAGTTTGAGTCTTTATTATGATCAATATTTACAATAAGCTACTGTTTTTTTTTTGTTGTATATGATGTTGAGTGCACGCAGAGAGATCATAGCGGCGTTTGTTGTTATTAATCGTCGATATTTGGCGTATTCGGGCTTTATGATGGTAGGATTAGCATTAGCTCCGCGCGTTGAATGAAGCGAATCAATAAACGTAATTTGTTTAAAATTAATAAACCCGTCAAATCTTAAGGACTTGTATTGTTTATATGCAATATGATCTCTGTTTTTATACTTTTATGATAGGAGTTTCAATGTGGTGTTTTTTAGTCTGCATAGAATGTCTTTGGTGGTGAATATTTAATACTTTATTTAAAACGATTGTTTTATATTTTCCTGGATTATTTTAAACAATCAGCTGTCGGTTTATATTGTGTACAGCATCGAAACAAGTACAAAAGATTTACCATGGTATTATATTTATTGTGGTTGTTTATTATGCTAATTCTAATTAAGTCTATTACAAAGAATACAATGGCACATGATTATTAAAAGAAATAATAAAAATGTGTTGTGTCTGTGTGTGTGTACGTAAAAGAGATTTTGTTGGATTTAGGATTATTGTATTTAACTAAAACTAAAACCATTAAAAAACTGTTTTTTTTTTGTAATTAATATATATATTATTTAACATTTGATTTCTTTGTTTTTTTAAATGTGCTGTGGTATTCTTTGTAATAAATGTGCAATTTTTGGATGTAGTGACAGTCTTAACTTTTTGATCTAAAGGCTTTTTCACAAAAAAAAAAAAACTGCATGTAATTAGTTAGATTCTATACATTTATAAGTACATAAAATACAACTGACAATACAAATAAAAATGATACTTTTTTCTATGATGTACAAACAATTTTATATGATTTTCAATAACTAAAATGTGGAAAATAGTAATAATGAGGAGAATCATAATAAAAATCAGCAGTTAGATCATTAGGAAGTCATACTGTTCACAATTATCTCAGATTGTTACATTTAATGACTTTTTTTTTTTTGGATGGCTTATTGTGGTTATCAATAAGAACTTTTTTTTTTCTATAATTACCGTTATCTTTATTAATCGTTTGAGAGTGAGAGTTTTTTTTTTGAGTACTTAAGCTCCCCAGTTTTATACAAGTTTTGTATGTGTGTATATTAATATAAACAATACTATAAATGTGTGTATAAATAATATACACACACATTGCATGATGTGATACAAGTATGAAAAACACATTAAAACTGTGAACAGAGTAAACCCACTGTATATTGAGTGAATGTGTCAGCTCAGTAGTTTGAGACGCAGGCTAAATGTGACACAATTTTTTTTTTTTTTCTTTTTTCCTCACAGGGCTCCATCACCGACCAAGCGCAGAGAGCGTTCGGAGGACAAACCCAGGGAACGAGGGAAGGAGAAGGCTGCTGGGAAAGAGGGCGCGGAGAAGGAGCGAGGCAGAGACAAGATCCGTAAGCGCCGCAGCAACTCCACCGGGAGCAGCAGCAGCAGGTCGGATGGGGTGAAGTTCAGGTTTTATGTTTGGATAATATTTTAACCCTTTTCTAATCATGCATATCTTATTTGACCTCAGATCCAGGTCCAGTTCCAGCTCCAGCAGCAGTTCTGGATCTAGTTCGGGCTCGTCTAGCGGGTCCAGCTCTTCCTCTGGTTCTAGCCGCTCTGGGTCATCCAGTTCCTCTCGCTCATCTAGTTCTTCTGGGTCCTCTGGGTCTCCCAGCCCGAGCCGCCGTCGACATGATAACCGGCGCCGTTCACGATCAAAGTACGTTCTGGGGTTTTTGACCCAAATGCTTGATTCAAATGATGTTAACTAGGTAATGATGAGAAAACCAGGTGTGGCACTTACTGAACTTGTGATTTTAACCAGGTCCAAATCACAAAAGCGGACTGATGAGAAAGAGAGGAAGAGGAGGAGCCCAAGCCCCAAACCTACCAAACTTCATCTGGGAAGACTCACCAGGAACGTAACCAAGGTACAGTTCAAGATCAGTGTGTCACTGAATTTAAACAGTGATGTTTCTTATTCAGTCACTTCTATTAAGTATGTCAAAATATTCTTTATCCAAATCAAATACACTAATAAACATGATTAATTTGTTAATATAAACACATTTTTAAAAACAAAAACATTTTATATAGCATTTCGCCCCCCCCCATGTACGGGTCACTTTTGAGCTATGTAGCTTTCCATAACTTGTCGTCTTTCAGGCTAGTAGAAAGAAAACATCCAAAAAACAGATTTAAGTGTAATTTTATTAGACTTTATCTATTTGTGTCTGTACATTTGAGCTTGAAATCTCCATTTCAGTAGCTCTTATATGCACTAAACTTTCCAGTTTTATTCATGTCCATATTCCGAAGGTTCTTACAGAGGGGTTTCTTCATATAATTCGCCTGATATTACATTTTATTCCTTGAAACATTATCTTTTATTTTTTTGACAGTATTTTCTAATTTATAGGGTGATACAGTGATATGCAAAATCCCCATGTGAAGCCTTCAACTGTAATATCAACAAACAAGAAATGGAAATTGGCTTTATACAATGTTCAGCAATGTATGCAAATTGGTGCATATTTAATTAGATAATGCTTATTTGCATGTTTAAACATAACGTTTCAGAAACTCTAATATAAAACAGTTGTCTTAATGTACTGTGATTAATCAACTTGGAAATGTATGGTGATGTACATTAGTTAAAATTTTATCTGGTGTCTTGCCATAAATAAACAAGTATTTCAAAATAATATTTTAGTTATATTACAGCATCATGAAGTATTCAAGACAATCAAAAATTGAAAAATAAAACTACTTAAATATTACAAAAGGTACAAAAACAGCACACTATATAGCATATTTAAACATGCATTTTTTTTTTAACAGAAATAATTGAATGTTGAGGTATTGGTGTACCGGCACTTATTCTTACTTCAGTACTCATCTCTGCTGTATTGCTTTTTGCTGATCTGCTTCTGTGCTTGATTTCCCGTAGGAACATATTCAGGAGATCTTTTCGACTTACGGCAAGATCAAGATGATTGACATGCCCCCGGACCGTTTGCACCCAAATCTGTCAAAGGGTTACGCTTACGTGGAATATGAGTCTCCGGAGGACGCCCAGAAAGCCCTCAAACACATGGATGGAGGTATGTGTGAGGGGGGGGGGAAACAGCTGAATTGACAGTTGCAGGGTTGTTACTGTTAAATAAAACCATTTAAAAAAAAAAAAAAAATGTTACTTACTTGAAGTAATTAACATGTTTATTTAATTATTTTTTATAACCCTTCTATTAAAAAATATTATTTTAACGGTTGTAATTATAGTTCTTACTTGAAAGTGATAAAATGAAATGTTTTAAAAATGGTAACGCTTTACAGTAAGGTTTCAATTTTTAACATTAGTAAAATACATGAGGTATCAATGAAAAGTACTTCCAAAACATGCTTAATTTTAATTTTAGCATTTTCTAATGCATTATGAAAATCTTCATAATGTACCTGAGCTAACATAAAGTATTTTAATTAACTAACCTTAACAAAGATTAATATTTTAGCTAGTTAGCAAAGTCACATTTCTCATTGTCAATTTGTTTAACTTGGTGTACTAAAATAGCTTAACAAAACAAAGAAAAATTAAAAAACTAGACATTAAAAAAAAATGAAACAACCTGAATATTTAAAAAAAAAAAGAAAAATTAATAAAACGTATCAGTTCACTAGAAGGGATTTTTAACACTCTCTTACTGTCCTCAGGTCAGATTGATGGTCAGGAAATCACAGCTACGGCTGTCCTTGCCCAGAGGATACGACCTGCTCCGAGAAGACCATCACCTCCGCGCCGAATGCCTCCTCCGCCTCCCATGTGGCGCCGCACACCACCTCGCATGAGGAGAAGGTTGGCTTTTTTCATGTATTTTAGTCTGACTGGCATGTTGTGTTTTCTGTGCGGGTGGATGGGAACCAATCCAGGGCTCTCAAAATCACTATTGTGTCTTTCAATCGGCTACTGAAATGTATTGCGACCTTGTTTTTAATATAGCCCGTATCTTAAATACAGGGTTCCTGTGGGTCCTTTAAAAGCCTTCAATTTAGTTCTATCATATTTAAGGCCATAAAAAGTCCTAAATACCTTAAATGGTATAAGAATTTTTAAATTATAATTTAACAAGGTCTTGCATTTGGGAACAAAAAGATAAGAATCATGATATGGATTATTGTGATGATTAGGGCTATGATTTCATTGTATGAATATGAGCGCTACATGTTCCAAAGTCAAAACGCATTGTGGGTGCTTTTATATGAATTAGTGCTGTCAAAATTAGTGACAGCACTAATTCATATAAAAACATAAATTTTCCAGATCAATTTTTCCAGTTTAACTAGTGTTAAAAATATTTAATGCAGGGGCAGGCCTAGGGTTGGCCACCCCACTCACAACTGCTCTCTTTTTTTTTTTTTTTTTCTTGACAAGAAGCATTTATTTTGTCGTGGAACATCTTTACAACCACTTTAAATAGAAGACTTCAGACATGCACTCCAACTTGATTTATGTGTAGATTGTTTTATGTTTACTTAAATTAGAAGATAATTTTTAAAGTCTAATAAATGTTAAAATTGATGGCTCTGTTATGCTGTAATGGCTATAGTCAATGGTTAAATATTAAGGAAACAAAGAACAGTTTCTGCAAAATGCAGTTTAAATGCGGCTTCAAACGATCGGTTATTTTTATTAAAACAATACTATTTAAATACTTTTTAATCTCAAACGCTTGTCTTGTCTGGCTCAAGACAGTTAAGGTATGTTGAAAAACTCGTATTTTCTCCCTCAACTTAAAAAATCTTTTCAAAATCATCCTACATCGCTGCAGAAGTGCCAACCCAGTCTTTGCAAAGTGAACATGCAAAGAAGATCAAACACTCATAACAAAAAAGTTAAAACAGCGATATAGGGCGATTTTGAAGTTGAGATTGAGATTTTCGACATACCCTAACTGTCATGAACCGGAAAAGGTTGGGAAGAGCAAGACGAGATGAGCGTTTGACAATAAAAAGTATATAAATTGTATTATTTTTATGAAAATAACTGATCGTTTCGCTAGATAAGACCCTTCCTCCTTGACTGGGATTGTTTACAACGCATTTGGGATCATTTCAAGCCGAATTTAAACTGCACTTTGGAAGTTCAAACTCCTACTATGGAGAAAATTCCTGAAATGTTTTCCTCAAAAAACTTAATTTCTTTACGACTGAAGAAAGAAAGACATGAATATCTTGGATGACAAGGAGGTAAGTACATTATCTGTAAGAAAGACTTCTCCTTTAAAAAGGGTCGTTTAAAAGCTTTAAATTGATTTGTAAAAAATCCTGCAGACACTGTAAGTAGTGAAATAAAATCCTTTCCTTGATATTTATGTTTTTGACATTTAGACTTGTATCCAATTTATATATATATATATATATATATATATATTTTTTTTTGATCTTGTTACATTTATTTCAGATTACCATAATCTAAAGAGTGCCTGCCCAAAGGGCTACCAGGATTTTTTTTATTTTGCGAGCTCTGCAGTCAATCCAATACCCTTGCAGGCCTAAATTCATTTTAGTCTGCACTTCACACCTCTTTGCAAATGTGCAATCTGTCCTTTCACCTCGCATTTCTGTTTATTCGTCCTCCTGCTTCACAGAGAAGACAGACTTCCTGCCTTTTATGTGTCTTATCAGGTAATTAGTGCATGTGCGTCTGTGATTTATCTTTGCCAGAGCTGACAGTTCGCCCTTTTCGCAGGTCTCGGTCTCCGCGGCGCCGCTCGCCGGTGAGAAGACGTTCCCGCTCCAGGTCTCCGGGTCGCAGGCGACATCGTTCCCGCTCCAGTTCCAACTCGTCCCGTTAACGAGACCCGCTCATATTTTAGATGGAAATGACAAATAAATAGTCCAGATGTTTTTCCTTTTCTCTAGTACCTCAGGATTGTACGCAAAGGCCCTCTTATAACATCAACGTTAGGGCAGATGTGCTTGGTTTTTATTGCTTCTGTGTTGGTACACTCACTGGGTTTGTGCTAGATGCTCCATTTTATTGTGATTTTTCTGTTTTTTGATGATTTTTTTTTTTTTTCCTTTTTGTAATGTGCTTTTGTTTTGAGAAATCCAGCTTTTTACTGGTTTATATTTATGGGATTAAAAAGCAGACTTTAAGCAAATGTTACCATTTGTTTACTAAATTGCATTAGCAGCTCCAGTTCCCTTCTAATCCTGTAAATCTGATGATCTGTAAGATTGAAAACAGAAAATCAATAAACCAGTTTAACA